>CAUYSK010072175.1:0-14036 GCA_963575035.1 Avahi laniger | reverse complement strand
TTAGTATCTTTTTTTAAATAATGTATTTCTCAGAAACCACAGACTTTGATAGACAAAGTAAGCACATTACTTCTCTGCTGCTGAGTGCTGGAATAACCAAGTTGAAAAGTTCTTTTTTTTTTTTTTTTTTTTTTGAGACAGAGTAACACTCTTTTGCCCGGGCTGGAGTGAGTGCCGTGGCGCCAGCCTAGCTCACAGCAACCTCAAACTCCTGGGCTCAAACAGTCCTTCTGCCTCAGCCTCCCAAGTAGCTGGGACTACAGGCATGCGCCACCATGCCCGGCTAGTTTTAGTTGTCCAATTAATTAATTTTCTTTCTATTTTTAGTAGAGACGGGGTCTCGCTCTTGCTCAGGCTGGTCTCGAACTCCTGAGCTCAAACAATCCGCCCACCTCGGCCTCCCAGAGAGCTAGGATTACAGGCGAGAGCCACTGTGCCCAGCCTGAAAAGTTCTTTTTACAATTATTTTGTTTGAATAAAAAAGATTAAGATAAAACAGTAAGGTTCCATAGCATACACATTTTCTTTAATGTATCCACAGAGGATAACATTTTCTTTAAAGGCAAAGACTCTAAAAACACACTTGCGCAGAGACAAGATGGGGCAGCCTGCTTCTGTTGGCTGTTTTCTGAGTCCCCCCACGAAGTCTCCATGGGCACAGTGGCGCTGACAACACTGCCCTGGAGCCCAGGTCCCTCCGGGGTCAGAGACTGAACTCTTGCTCTGCTGTCGTTCGTCCTCATCCGTCTGCGTGTCCCCCTTCAGGAGGAGCCTACGTGATAAACCATATGCTGTGTTTAAGGGCATTTTACAGACCTCTGGCTGTCCTAGGGCCTGAACCACCCTCAGGGGGGAGTATCTGGAGTCAGATACCCTGAGCAGATCTTCTTGTCCCTGCGGTCCCCAGGTTCAGTGCCCTTTTCAACTGTCGTATTGAGTTTTGTCAAAGGACATCAGTCACAAACCCATTTCCTCACATTGTAAATAGATGAAAATAACTGAGTTTCTACAGTTTTACATCTTCTGTCTATAAAAAGTATTTGTGCAAGTAAATGTGGATATGGCATCGTAGGTTACAAAAAGAAAGGAAACCGCTTTAGATATTTATTGGACTTTTTATTCTCTTGCGTTGGATTGCCTCCTCTACATTTTTATCTGTTTTCCAGTATAAAACTTGATTTAGTACTGTGCTGATGAACGTCTTTCTAACTGAATAAAGAAAATTAGTTCAAATTCTGTGGTCTTAACTTCTTCATTACAGATATAAATTTAAAAGAAAAAAGGTCAAAACTTTAGTCTAGTATTTTGTAGTAACATATTTGCCATTGGTTTTTATATTAAACCAAATCTTTCTATATACCTCATCTAAAAACATACAAAATTGCTGTTAAATTACCTCACCAAAAAAATCAAGTAATGTAAATTAGGCTACCTAAGGCATTGAGGGAACAGTTAAGATGACCCTATAATACTGAAATAAATTGTATAAGGAAATTGTAGCTAACAAGTTTAGGGTAGTTTTACATATCTTAAAATTCAAAAAGAACAATAGGAAATGTCTTATTAATACATTGCTTTTTTTTCCAAGAGGGCTTGGAGGGAATATGGAATAGTCATCTGAGTAGATAAATAAGTGTAATAATTATTAACATTAAAGTGATCGCATTTTTAACCCCTATAATCCGTTATGCTTAATGAAACTAGCAAATGCCCTTTAGTTTATTGGATTAGTAATTAGTTGAAAACGTTGAAGGAAGGCTTATTTATTTGGACAGGTGTAGAGAGGTCAGAATTAATTTTTCGAAAACCTTTTAATTGAATTCCCTTTTAATTTTCACAGCGGTGTCTAGTTAAATATTCATGTTAATGCTGGTGGTTTTCTGAAGGTCTGAACTAGATCTGGATTCTCAAAATCAACATAGGTTATTTAACCCTTTTCATCTAGCGAGCCAACAGGGACTTCCTTAGTGTAATCTCATAGTATTTGAATAATTAGAAGGTAGTAATGAGGATTTAATTAGTCCTTGAGATATGCTGAAACAGAACCCCTAAGAACTTTCCCTCTCGGACACGGGTTGCGAACAGAATTGATACTGCTGCAGGACTGTCGTGTGCTAGCAAATGTATTCTGTTGCTGGAGGCAGTTCTTTGGCACCATTCTGTGACCGTGAGATCTGTACAGAAGGCATCCTGGGTGAAATAGCAACCCCCCAACCTTCATTTTTATCCACCTTCCGACCTACATGAGGACCTTTCTTTCCTCTCCACAGTCTAAAAAGAGGATTTGCAGTCACAGTGTGCAGGCTACTGTACCTGACTGAGAACTGGCTTTTCTGTATCAGTGGTACCGAATGATGAGCTAGAGAGGTCATGAATTTCCTCTGTAGTTGCAGGACAAGGAGAAAATAGATAACAACATTTTGCATTTTTATAAGTCCTAGGGTATTTTGTCCAGCCAAACACAGGATTCTTGGCAGCTGTTTGCCAACAGAATCACAAAAATCTCATCTTTGGAATCTGATCTTTACAGAGTGATATTTATCAGTAAGTGCATTTTTATAAATATAAATAGAGCTATTACCCAGCAAAAGTATGTAACAGATGGGGTATGATTAGACATTTAGATGTTCTTTTTGTGTGCTACCACAAAAAGGTGAATCAGAATTTCTATACTTCAAAAGTCTGAGGTTTCAAACGTACATATATTTAGACTGACTGAATAGTCTTCATTATTGAATATTTCCTTATCGAATATGTCTTCATTATTCTAGTTTTTTTCCATTATTAACCCCCAAATGTTAACTGCCTTCATATAATTTTATTCCCACTGATTAATGGTGTGTTTTAACTTCTTTTCAAAGTCTAGATAGAATTCCTCATCAACTTTCTAGTCACATGCTGTTTGCTTAGGGCAAATCTTTTTGCTTGGGGCAAATCTTTCTCTTACTTTTTAATGCCATGGAGGGAAATGAGACCTCCTAGAATAAATTCAGTGTCTTCCCAGAAGTCAGACTGAGCTTCCTGTGGGCCAACACTGGTCCTCACTGTCCATCCTCTGCGTCACATCCCTGTGTCTCCCCGAGTCTGGCTTGTCACAGGTGCTCAGCACTGAGCTGGACAACTGAAAATCATCAGCAGGATTTCAAGTCTTTTCAAAGCACAGAACAACCAAAGAATAAAATATTTCTTGTTCTTAAATTAAGCAAGTTTACAGTTTTACCAATACTTTAGGTCATTTGCTGTAGCATAGCATATTTCTCTCAATTGACTATAGTGTATTTCTCTCTTAATTGAGTATTTTAATCTTGCAGCAGGTTAAAGCTACTGCTTCTGCCTCCATTCTCCCCAGACATATTTCCATGACTGCACGACTGTTAGGTGGCGACATCAGTCTGAGCTGGAGCCCTTGCAGCCAGAGCCTGGCACCACATGGATTGTCCAGGAGCCCCTCCTCCACCCCAGCCATGCTCTTTATGACCAGGGACATTCAAATAGAAATAAGTAAAAATTTTCAAATTTTTAATGCTACCAGCTGGTTTCATAGTGATATTTATACCAAAAGTTAGTTTTGAAATTTAAAAATTACTTTTGAATACCTTAATTGACCTAACTCTTGAACTGTCAAGAACAGATTAATAAGTTGATACTAAAATAAGGGAGACCCCCAAGGTAATTGCTAAGGAGTTGAAAGTGGGGCTTAACATTTTTTGTGTGTCTTTGCAAACTACAGAAACCATTTTGTTTCTCTTTCTATTGGATTCTCAGTTTTAAGTGTGAGTGTAACAGAAAATCTGCAGATGCTGAGATGTTTCATACAATAGACTGGTTGTCAGAAAAGGTTCTAATCTACCCTTCCGAGTTCCAAAGAGAAAGTCTGTCGTTCCTAGCAGATTCTGTGCAAGTACAGTAGAGCAGCGTGGCACGGCCTTGAAGACGGTCCGCCCCACCCCCAGATGCGGTTAATTTAGTCTCTGCTCCTAATTTAGGATCCCTTTTTTATGATCTGTGAAAGATGAAAATAAACTCAAATGGGAAGTTTTATACAAAATAGAATTTCTGGACTTCACTCTAGAAAGCTGTTTCTAATTTCTTCAGCCTCAGAACCCTGCCTCTGGGGAAGCTAGTCAGTAGTGAGGGAAATAATAGTATAGGACTTACGTTAGGTTTAACATTAAGTTTCTTTTAAGTCTACTGTCCAGAAATATGCTGATCAAAAAGCTAGAAAAACAGTTATCACACACAATAAGAGTCCATTTATATTCTTTAAGAAATCATCAGCCTAACTTTTAGAATATTTTAAAAGAAGCATAGTTTTGTTACTCTTGTTAGATACAGTATTTTTTTTGAATTGCCAGTTAAAGCATGCTTTTAATAAGTAACACTCATTTATAATTGGCTCATTATTCTTCAGTGAAAGTATTTGAGAGCATCTGGATCTTAGGTAAATTTAACATTGTGTATTGCACACACTGATTTGTAACAATGTGTTTTTCTCCTGTTCTTTTCGAGTTCCCTACCTTGATGAAAGAGCAGTGTCTGTCCTTTTTGCCAAGCCAGAAGGCTATAAGCCATCCTTGGTGCCTTTTTCTCCCGCATCTGCCCCAAACTAATTAGTCACCGTGTTCTTCCAACTCTTCCCCTGAGGTAGTTTCCATGTGTCCCCCTTTCCTGGTACGCACTGTCACTAACTGAGTCCAGGCCACCTAGGTAACTTCAGCAACCTCCCAGCTGTTCTTGTCCCCAGCCTTGAGCCCTCCAGTCCATTTTCGATGCGGTACCTGGAGTGATCTTCCCAGGCTGGTTAGGTTGTATCATTCCCCTCCCAGGTGCCTTCAGTAGCTTGTCCTTGCCTTCCGGTGAAGGCTGCACGGACCTGCCTGGTTATGAGGCCCCTCCTTACCCAGCCTCCGCCCTTGCCCCAGCCCCCTCTGGTCTCCTTTGCATCACTCCACTATCTCACAGTCTTCTGCCACAGTCAATATCCTTTGGGATCTTCACATAAACTTCAAACTTTTCTTTCCGGCCAGAACACTTTTGCCACCCACATACGTCAGCTGCACCCCACTGGGGTCTTCTTGCCTGTCTTTTACCAATCCTTCAGGTCCTCAGCCTGGCGCCTGGTGGAGTCAGTGTTTGCTGGATGAACAAATGAATGAAACATAACCTGTCACAGTGCTGCCCCCTATAGGTTAAGTGACATCTGACTGCAGCCCAGCAGTGTACAGTATTCAGCGCTGAGTAACAGCTGGGATTGCAGTTAACAGTTGAACTGTCTCTTGGACAGAGCTCTGTGAGTGTAAGGGCCATGGCCTTGTCCGTTTCGAAACTCCAGCGCCCCATATTTTAGCTACTGTTTCTCATCTTCAGGGACTTTGAAATCAGAAGATCTGGGTTTAGGTGCAAGCTTTACCGCAACTAGTTTTGTGACCTTGGACAATTCATTAAGTCTCCGCATCGTCGTATGTAAAATGAGGATTAGCGTCCCACAGATTCCTTGCACAATCAAATGAGATTTTGTATCTGAAGTTAAAAAGTGCAAAGTGCTATGAAAATAGTAATCATAAGCATCGGATACAGAGACATCAGGTGGTACCTGGGTTAAAAGCCTTGAAAACTAGTTTCTTTGCTTCTTCCAGCTCATAGTGACATACATACATTGTCTTTGCCCTCAGCACTGAAGCTTACTTTTGTAGCTTAAACTTAAAAGGTTTGTATAAGGAAAGACTAGCTGTTCTGCCCCATCTACCATCTGGGTATCAGCTGATCCCTCCCCAGTCTCACTTACCCAGTGATAGATGCTGTCAGTAGCTGCGAGGGTTTTGTGGGGGTGGGCAGGGACAGCTTAGATGTTACTGTGTGCGCCTCCATGTTTAGGGCGCTGCAGTAGCAGGAAAGAAGAGGGAGCGATTCTGCCAGTTAACCTAATAGCACAGCTGGCGGAACACGGGGGGCCTGGGCTAAAGCCTCGAATGGGTCATTAGTTTCTGTCTTCCTCAAAGCAATTCATGTTGTGAAGAGAAGCAGGCAGGCAAATAAACACTGAAGATATTAAAATGTAACAAGAATATTTTTAAAAATCTATTTTTCTCTCCAAATGGGAATCTGACACCTATTTGTGAAGAGGAATGGCGCTCTCTTTCTAGTTGGAGACACCGCTAAGGTGTGCGGCGTGTGACTGAGATTTCACACATGTGGTGAGGCAGCTTTTATTGAACTGGCTTGAAGAAACAAGGCAGTTATTCTGTGAATTTTTAACAAATGCCAACATGAAAATAAACTGTCCATGTGCCAAAGGAAGAATGTGCTCTGCTTTTTGGTGGCTTACGGAACCTTGGATATCTTACTGGTATCCTCCAGTGCTGTAGCTCTCTGCTAGCTTTGATGAAGAAATTAAATTTTTGCGTAGTTGAGTCTGTGCTTTCCTGCATCGTTAGCCTGGGCACTCGCTTTCTCCGTTGGCTGTTTTCTCTTTCATGGGTAGGATGAACAATGATTTGGGCTTTGCGCTTAACTCTGCTTTTCCAACAGGATTTAAAGTCTCTAATGCTTATATTGCATAATTTGTTGTGTCCCATGAATAGGAAAAGAATGTACAGTTGGAAGCTAAGATCCATGTTAAAATTCCTTCCAGTTTCTGAATTTTCTGAAATTTCCTCATTACACTTCCCTTTTTTACTTTTTTTCTAAATCAGTATTGTGATATCCTTCAACTTAGAGATAAATTTTCATTGGTTATTACTTTAACCCATCACTGACAATTTTGGAGTTTTGACAACCTGTCATTGCCTGTTTGTGTTCTTGGAGCTTCCTCTCTGTTTCCTATACATCATCTACCCTCTACTCTGCTTTAAGGACTAAGTTTATTTTTTAAATTAAATATAATTTCATTCTATTTTTGAAAATTTTATTACCTCTAAATGTAAGCTGTATCTCTGTGTTGTCCAGGGAAGAATTGTTCTGCATTCCTACTGTATAAAAATATGCCACGTTGTTTCATCTCTTACAGGGAAAATGTGATTTGTTTATAACGACTTCATAAATCAGCTGCTTTAAAATTTTTTTAGTCTGCTAACGTTTAGACAACATTGGATCTTTCTTTTAGTAAGGATTTTCTTTTTTTACAAATAGGAGATTCATATATTGCATTTTTTTAAACGAGGAAAAATATCCACTAAGCAAACCACAAATAGGACAATGCTAAAGAAAACAGTGGAAAGATCTTAAAACTCATTTATCAAATAATAATATAGATAAACCTTTTAGAAATGGGATTCTCTGTTATGCCAGTTTTCTAAGCTAGCAATCAAGAGTTTTTTTTTTAATTGATAAAAGTATCTGTTGGTTTAGTCTTTAATACTGGTCTCTATTAATAGTGATTGAAGTAGTATTTTTCCTAGACTTACACTTAACAGTACTTACTCTGCCATGTAACAAGAATGGATTGTGTAGGAATTTTCCACTGATACTAATATTATCCATATGAGAATGACCCTAAATAAAACAATCCTTTAAAAGTGCAGGCTGAATGACTCCAGAGAGGGTCCTGGCAACCCACCACGAATCCCATCTGTAGCTATTGGGTATAGAGAATATGGAATTCAAACAGTGATCACATTGTAATCAAATGTCTAAATTGACACAGTGTACCTTTAGAATGAACTTTAGGACAAATTGTTAGCCTCCTACCAGGCAATTGAAATGAGCCTGCCCACAGTTGGGCTTTTATCACCTGAATTCCAGACCTCAGAGGGCCCGGGCAGAACAGCAGTACACCCTTATCCTCGGCCAAGTTCCTGGGTGTTCTTCCTTCTAACTAGAAAGAGAACAGTCTTCTTCTTTTAGACCCTGGCCTTCCTTTAAACCCTACCCACCAAAAACAAAAACAAAAAACCTAATGGATTGATTCATCCATGACATAGATGTTTATCAAGCTAGTCATTGTCACAGGTGCTTGAGATCCAGTGGTAAACAGAAGTCAAGATCCTTCTCTTGACATTGAGAGTCTGTTCAGGCACTTGACAGGAGTCTTGAGTTTCTCTCTCTCCCTCTCTCAACACACACACACACTCTCAGGCAAACTGTGGGGAATCTGCCAGCTCAGGAAGGAGGTACACTGAGTCTTAGGCTGATCAGAGCTTATCGGTACTGTAGCTGTTGGTTGAGTGGCCTGAAACTGACAAGCCTGGCTTTTCTGAGCCAATTATTTCTGGAACCAGTTATCTGCAAAGGGGCAGTGCTTTCCGGATAGTGAACCTCAGCTCTAGCTGGCTCTGGTGGAGCAGAGGTGGGACAGGGAGGCCCAGCCCCAGGGCCATGTGCTCCAAGGGGAGGGCCTTGGGCTGCTTGCCAGGAGGCTCACAGGTGTAGCGATGCATCTCTGGGAACTACCCACCATCCACGGACTGTACAGCGCTTTCTGGCTTCAGAAATGGTTTGCAGGGAGACTTGGCAAGAGGGACTAGTTTGGAAACTTGGAGTAATTCAGACAGGAAATAAATGGTGGACTGTATTAAAAATAATATGAATAATAGTAGCTATTACTTACTGAGCCTCTAGTGTGTGCTGGCACTGAGTTGTGTGCCTCACACATTTTCTCATTTAATCTTACGAGGTAGGCTCGGTTGTCGCCTACATTTTCAGAATGGGAAACTGAGACTTGGCAGTTAACTAACTTGCCCCAAGTTACCTAACTACTAAGTGGTGAGGCCACAATTTGGCTGTGTGTTCAGACTGCAGAGCCCACCTCCTCACGACTGCGGTGGCCGTGGACGTGAACACAGTGGCTGTGTCTGGCAGATACTTAAGTGCTGGAAAGATTCGTGCTTTCTGGCCTGTTAGGCTCTTTTTTCTTCCTTGCCTTGCTGTCAGCTGTCAGTTGTTCCTGCTCAAAACGGTCCTTCCTCAAATAGCTGTCTTCCTTTCCTTGGAAATGATTTTTTGAATACACTATGGGATAAGAACCAGATGATCAGATTTATTAAGCTGCCTTTGTAAAGGAAAAGTAAATGGGTCTGAATGAAGATGGGTCAGGCCAGATGTTGAAAAGCCTGGTGTGCTGGGCTGAGAAGTCCAGCCTTCACCCTGTTAAGCAGTCAGGAGTCAGTGACAGATCCGGGAGAGACAGGGCAGTGTCCAGAGCCCAAGTGAGGCACCAGCCTTGGGCACAAGCACAAGACCCTTCTGAGAGGAGGCAAGGCAAGGCAAGGCGCAGATGGAGGTGCTCAAAGCTTAGAGGGCAGGGATGGTACAGGTTAACGCTGCTTTTCCATGATGTGGGTGCTCATTGGTTGACGTTTAGTAGCCAGACTAGGTGTGAAGATTTGGAGTATAGGGGTACAGTGTTAAACCACCCAAATAAAAGGGTACCCCAGTGACTTCTGGGACTCAACTGAACACAGGAACGTCAGCTCCCGAGTACATACTTTGACACTTCCACCTCAGTGATCAAACATCTTTTTGTCCCAGCGGTGCTTCTAAGAAGCCACCTGGACAGATTTTCCTGGGCCATTCCTATACATCATCAGGTCTCAGCTTAAATATGACTTTTTCAAGGAAACCTTCCTCCTTCCCCAGTCTGAATCGGGTCCCCCCCTGATACTCTCATAGCACCTGTACTTTTCTTTTATTATACTCATCATGTATTTGAGTTATTTGTTGGATGTCTGTCTCTCCTACCAGAATTTAAGGTCCGCAAGGGCAGATACTGTGTCTGTTTTGCTCATTGTTCATGTCCCCAGCACCCAGAATGTCACCCTGCATCTGGCACCTCATGAATGATTAGTAAATGAAAGAGAAAGTGATATTCAGTTGACTAAGATGTTACTATTTTCCATCTTATACAAAATTATAAGTTGCTTTGTAATTTTAGTTTATCATTTTTCCCTGTTAATAGGTTTTTCTGTTTGACTAAATTTTAAGTTCCTGGAGGACAAGGATCACATCTTTTGCTTTTTAAAAAATATTCTCTTGTTCTTACCACAGTTCCATGAATGCTAGAGTAAAATCGGGGCATGCTGGTAGGAGATTTGTGTAACATTATTGTGGATTGAGTTACCAGTTGGATAGCTTAGATTGGAACTCACACAATGAATAAAGGGCTCATAGAATCACTGTAAAGGCAACAGTAATGCCTTTGTATAGCATTTTCATGGTGTTTTCCAGTTTAGTAAAGCATCCTTGCATGCATTTTTCTTACTTGTCTCTCAGAACGATCTTGTAAGCCAGGGCGGGAAGTGCATTCACTATTCCATACAAAAGAGCCTGCGAGTCCTGCCCTGTAGGTGGGAGAGGCAGCCTCCAACCCACGTCTGGTTCCAGACAGACCCAGGGTGTGGGCGTGTTTCTCCTCATCCACTGCTTTACTTTCTCTGAAGACATAGCATTTGCTTGAATTTTTTTTTCCCTAAAGGGCAGCTTTGTTATTTCATATCAGAAATGTGCCTCTTTTCACTTAGAATGTGATATTACAAGTGTTTGTGACAGTATGTACGTGTAATGCAAGACTCAAAAATAGTAAATTCACTTATAAAAAACGTTCTATAGATTTACCTTATGGAAGAAATATATGAATGATATTTTCATATGAAATTTCTAAGACACTCTGTCTTATATAATGTAAATAATAATTATCTGATTTAATACTTTATTGAAAGTTTGAATTTTCCTGTGTTAGATATTTACTTGGGACATATAATTCCATAATATATTTAGTAACTCAATATGCTTTCATATTACATAGGAAATTCATTTTATACTTTCTAAATTTCCCTTACTAGAAAGTTTGGTTTTCTAAACTCAGCTGGCTTTAGAAAATTTTCACACCTTTTAAAAAATGCAGCTGGATTCTCTCAGCTGTCAGTTTTTCTATTCTCATCCTCTGTTATAAGCTGACACTTTATAATAATTTTATAAAGCAAAATGCAATCAAATACATATGTCACTACAAATAGGTAGAAAATTCCTGGTTGAAATCTGATTTTGGGGGGAAACATTTAAAAGTGTATTTCCTTCAAAAATAAAGATTGAAACAAAATAAAAGACTGCCCTCAAATAAATATACATGGAAATTACAGACCTGATTTATATCTTTCCTAGGAAAGAAAAATGTTTAAACCGGGCTCATAGAGAACTAGAGTTAGAAGTGGTCCTACAAGTAGTGAGCACCACCCCCCTGTTTTAACAGGTGAGGAAACTGAGGCCGGAAAGGTGTAGTTACTGGCTGAAACCTCCACAGCAAAGGCGGAAGGCCCAGGACTCACATCCTGGCCCAGTGTTCTGGTCGTTACCACACTGCCTGTCTTGATCCGCTTTTTTTGAATGTGTAATAGTCATAATAGTTACTATTTATTGAAAGTGTGCTGTGTGTGAGGCCCTTTTATAAGTGTCTTATATGTGTTATCTCATTTAATCTGTACAACCCGATGAGTTAGATATGATGGTCCCCATTTTATAGATGAGGAAACAAATAATAGATGTGCATAGTTTCTGTATTTAGGATGAAAAGTATAAATACTTCTTTTTTAGCTAACTTCCATCTTCTCATTTTTCACCAATTTGTTTTAGATTATGGCAGTATTCAATAAGCTTTAAAAATAAAATTATATCTGTTATGGAAGGTTTTTTTAGTAGAATACTGCTGGCATTTAAATGTGATTATATATTATGTATCACTTGTCTACCCTCTAACTGGCCTCCTTACATTTAAACTTTCTCCCCTTCGGTCCTTTCTTCGAGGTGCATATTACAGTAGAATTAGCTTTCAGTAATGCAAGTTAGATCATACCATTTTGTGCTATGGCAATATATGGCCTCTGCCCGTATTACTCAAACTAAAAGACCAGATTTCCACAGGATCACAGATTCAGAAGCTTTGGTGAACCATGCAACTGTTTGGTAATAGGAGCTGTATCTGCAAGATGAAATGCCTCATACTCAAGAGATAGAGTGACCAATAGAAAAATAGGGAAATGATATAAACTGTTCTTAAAAAGGAAATAAAAGCAGCTATTAAGCAATGTTCAGATTTACTCATGATAAGAAAAGTACAGAATAAAACACAGCCACAGATCATAAAATATCTTTGAAAGGATGCACTGAAAAACCATTTGCCTTTGGCGAAGGGAACGGTGTAGTATAAGATAGGGATGAAAGGGTTACTGCCTGTAATAGACCCTTCCTAGCCCTTTAGAACTTGTATACAGTTCCACAAGTAGTGCAGTGATGTGAATTCAAGATATTTAAATAAAAAAACAGATGTAGAAATAAAAACTAGTTTGTCCATTCTGGCTGGAAACATCTGAATATGTAAGGTATCCAGGAGTTAAAAGACACTCTTAGCAGTTTATAAACCAGAAACTAACATCATGATGGCCATACTTGTGTACATCATGTTACACATTGTAGAACAGTTCCACATACTGTCTTAGTTGATCCTTACAGGAACCTCGTCTTCATCTTTAGATGAGAGAACCAAGGCTCAGAGAAGTGCTGTGATTTGCCTGAAGTCACGCAGCTAGTGACTGCAGTATATTTGTTTACGTATCAGTCTCCCCTGCCAGATTCTGGTCTACGTACATCTACACAGCCATCATCTAGGTAATATAGGCCTTCTGTTCCCAGTCGACTGCCGTTAGATGATAGGTTAGAAAGGAACCAGGGATATGTGTCACCTGTTTCTTTTATGGTCGTAAGGGACACAGGGAAAGGGCTGTGTCTCATCAAATATAAAACAACTTTTCACGAAGCTCCTTTTAGTGGTGCCGTTGGAAAAGTAAACAAGGAGAAAAATTAGCTTTCCGATTTTAATTTCTATGTGAGGAGGTGGTTTCCACACCTATAGAACTTTGTCCCTGAGTCATGGGTGTTTGATGCCATGACAGGTTCCATTTGAATTAGCTTTAGTTTCACCTACTTCTGAACTGGATTTTGTGCAGAATGCCAGTGATGATTTAGGTAGTAGTAGAATGTGACATAGGTATTTTTAAGGACTAAGTAAATAAAAATAAAAAAATAACTTGCCCAGGTAAGAATTCTTAGAACTCATTTGAATAAACCTTAAGCCTATAGCAAGTATTTCAAAGGCAACAGTAACTTAAAGATACGGTATACTGTCAGAGGTTCTAAATCCTTTGGCATGGACACTTTACAGTGGAAGTGAAATTTAATGCTAATTAAAAGACTTGTGTTGTTTTCTTAACTAATGAAGAAAAAGCAGTCATTCTCCTTAAAGAAAGTGGCCGGGAGACCCATACAATCTGTATGGAAGTGAAACACATTTTTTATTAAACAGGACTCTATCTGAAACTCTAGAGAATTTTACAGTAAAGCTTAGATAAATATTTCATGTAACATCTTAAGATGCAATCATTTGTAGTAATTTTAGTACTCTGATTTCTGTTTATTTTCAGATTTGAAAAAGCAAACGTTTTCTATGATGATTTATATCTGGGAGCTACCAATTGAGCCCAATTTCATAAGACTTATCTTTATAAATAAAGTAAATAGGATAATAAGAACTAGCTCTGCTTACTTTTATGTCTATCTCTTTAGAAGCAATGTTAAAAGATCCCTTTTTTTTCTTACTGAAATGTAAACCATTGTCTGTGTAAATACAGTGTGCCATTTAAGCTGAGCTAAATTTAAGCTGACCTTAGATCTAGGCATTATCTTGCCCTCTGCCTGCCTCAGTGGGCTTTCTTTGGAGGCTACTGCTCTAGGGTCTCCGGAGCAGGCAGAAACCTGCCCACCTTCCAGCCAGAGCCTTCACTTGGTAACAGGCGCGCTCTGACCAGTGTAAACTCCTGAGTTCTGAGAGTCACTTTTCAAACTGCTCTTTGTTAGTATGCTAATTTAATAACATTAGCTTTTTCTTAGATATATGTGTTGATCTGGGGCACTCTTTGTCCAATAAGTATTTCACAGTTCCTTCTACATACTCACTCATATTTGCTGAACTCCCAATATGTGGATGTACCTGATATGATAGTTCTGCATAATTTAAAGGTATGTTTTCTTTATCGCTTTGAAATATCTACCCA
>CAUYSK010072172.1:0-15124 GCA_963575035.1 Avahi laniger | reverse complement strand
TAACAATAAGTTTTCTAGAAAAGCCTTACATATTTAAAAATTTAACAATAGGGGGTAAATCCGCAACTAAAGGACAGGGGAGCACTGCAGGGGGGAAGGGCACGCCTCTAACCGGCACTTGGGTGAGGCAAAGACATAAAGTGTAACCATAATGTTTGTACCCTCACAATACCCTGAAATAAAAAAAAAAAATTAACATAAAACTACTTCTCTCTTTTGTTCCTATAATTTGGATCAGGAACACAAGTTCAGCATTTCCCAGCTCACTTTGGCCCTTGTACTGTTGACTTTGAAGATTTCCTCAATATGTTTCCTGAGTTCTACTTCAGGTGAAGGCTAATCTTACAGACCATACTGCAATTTCAGTTGAGCATTCCTTAGAATGGAAACAGAGAAGCTTTTGTGTTCTAAGTCATGGAATCTCCCTACTTTGAATCTTTTACCACAGTTTCAGGTGATATAATATACACATGGTTCCTTTAAACATGAGAATTTGTTAAAAATGCAATAACCCATATTTACTCAGTCACCAATTACCTATACTGATGGAGAGGAGTCCACAACTTTTTAAATACGATAGACTTTGACGTTCAATATATAAATTATATAACATTCTTAATGCTAAGCAGAACATATTAATAGTATACACTTGGATTGGTTGGTTTTTTTTCTCCAGTAAGATAGTTTATATAAATATTTCTTAAACTGATAAAAATGCATATTATTTTGACTTTAAAAGGAATGTTTTACCTTAATGTTGTCCATATTAAATTCAATAATATTATAATTGGTCTACACTTTAATATATTACATTCTTCACTGTCAACAACTTACATTGATTATTTAAATGTAATCATCAGTTATATAAAAATAAAGGTCTTTTTCTAGAATTTTAGTATTGCCTAAACACATGGGGAACAGCAATGTTTAGTGACATTATATCACACAAAGCTTTTGGTACACTGCAGTGACTAATAATATTATGAAGTGTTTGAATATGTGTTTGTGAGAGAAAGACTCTGTATTATGGTTAATCTTTAGTATTCCCTTTTCATGTCCTCCTATAAGATATTCTGCATTTTATTTCCATCTATGCCATATCAATCTCAATGAATGTCAATAAGATGATAAGATGTTTTCCAGTCAATAATGTGCCTTTTTGAGGGAAATGTTAGCAAAAATACCAACATGTACTCTTTAATAAATGTATTCTTTGAAGATTGGGTCATCCATTTGCCACAATATTTTGATGGTAACCATGACTACACTGCATGAGTTAGACTGTCCAATATCTGTTCATCTCATCTCATTCTATTCCTACTTACATCAAGGAGATGCAAAAAGCTATTTTACTGTAACAGTGAAAATGACAAAGCACTAGTCCCAGAGATTATAAAAATAAAGGACACTCTTCAAATCTCTGCATTTTAGGGATTATTTGAGGAGTAATAGAAACTCATACCTTTCAGAAATGATATAAAATATTAGCATAAGGAAAAAGAAGCAATAAGACAGTATCTAAACCTAATGATTAATAAGTCAATACATTTAAAGTACACACCAAAAGAGAAAAAAGGAAAAACTAAAAGAAAAGAAAAAAAATCAACCAATCAGAAAACAAAAGCAAACTAAACTAATATCATTTGCAGCTTATGAGAGTTCTTATAGGGCCTATCAACACGTTGCAAAAAAATCAGTTGATTTTTTTTTAGAAAGCATAAAGAGAGCAAAAATGACAAAAAAATCAAATTGTAAATAAACCAGTGCAACAGAAACCCCATTTTAAAAAATGGTACATTTTTACACAGAGTTTCTTGCACATCTCATAGCTTGATTTAAATACTAAAACTGAATTCATAGTAACATCAAGTTTTAGCCATTTATATACAGGCATACCTCGATTTATTGCACTTGTATATATATATATATATTTTTTTTTTTTACAAATTGAAAATTTGTGGCAACCCTGTGTTGAGCAAGTCTATTGGCACCATTTTTCCAACAGCACGTGCTCACTTCATGTCTCTGTGTCATATTTTCGTAATTCGTACAATGTTTCAAACATTTTCATTATTGTTATATCTGTTATGGTGACCTGTGACCAGTGATCTTCGATGTTAATATTGTAATTGCTTTGGGTACCATGAACCCATATAAGAGGAGAACTTAACCAATAAATGTTGTGTGAGTCCTGGCTGCTCACTGACTGGCCATTCTTTACCTCCCTCTCCTCATGCCTCCTCGTTCCCTGAAACACAATAAAATTATGCCAGTTATTAACTCTGCAACGGCCTCTAAGTGTTCAAGTGAAAGGAAGAGTCACACATCTGTCACTTTAAATCAAAAGCTAGAAAAGATTAAGTTTACTGAGGAAGGCATGTTGAATATTTAAAAATATTTTAAAATATTTTGACTACTTAAAAATAGGCATAGTTTTAAGGACTTCTGTATAAATAAAAGGAAACATAGAAGAAAGAAAGGGTGATAGAGAAGAAAAGGAATAAAACATTCGACTGAAGAAAAAGAATAACAAACATGATTCAAAATAGAAATAAAAATCACATAATAAAGTAGAAAAATATGTTCACATGAAGCTCTAAACATAGAAAATCAAAACCAAACATTACCAGAATGAATATTTAGAAATTTATCTGTATATTATTTATGGAATGCACATAAAACACAGTTTGCAGTAATAAAAAAAAAAAAAGCCGAAGTGTGTAGACATATGTAAGTCAGGAAAATGCTAAATAATACTTTATGAGAAATAAGTTGACAGTATGGAACAAAACATAAACTAAAAATAAAACAGTTCACTTAATAATGAAAAAGAATTTCAGTTCTCAAGAACCATTCAATTTATCATGATGACTTAAAGTAATTATTTAGCTTAACTTTTATGGAATGTGACAGACAAAACTTGAAGAACATAACAAAAGATGTCAACACACATTTAACAGACATTAAAAAAAAATAATGATTGCATGTAGAGCCACAGAGCTCATCCTACCAAATTTCAAAGGATTGTTGTTATTGCAATAACGCTATTAAATAGCAATGTAATTAATTAAAAATGATATATTTAGAATTGCATCTATTAGATATTGGGCAGGGGGGAGGGGGGAGGAGGGAGGAGGGGACGGGTATATGTGTACACAAAGAGTGCAATGCGCACCATGCAATAGGATGGACATATTTGAAACCTGGACTGAGGGGGGGAGGGGGGGCAGGGGCAACATACGTAACCTAAACATCTGTACCCTCATATTATGCTGAAATAAAAAAAAATAATAATAAAATAAAATATATGTATTTCAATACTTTAAAAAAAATGATATATTTAGAAATTTAAAAACATAGTTTTAACATCTCATGCCTCAAATGAGAGGTCTTATGTGAAATTAGAAAATGCATAGAAGTTAACAACTTCTGAGATGCAGCTAAATGTAAATTGAGAGAATAAGAAAATTTATAGAAAGAAAGGTTCAAGTTAATAAGCAAAAAATTGAATTTTACAAGTTATAAAAGAATAACAAAATAATCCAAAGTGTAAGTAAGTATATAAGAATAGATAAGAAAACAATTTTAATAACATTACATAATTCAGTTACACAAATCAGAAATGATCGACAGTGAGAAATAGCTTCTAAAGAG
Source organism: Avahi laniger (assembly GCA_963575035.1). NCBI lineage: Eukaryota > Metazoa > Chordata > Mammalia > Primates > Indriidae > Avahi > Avahi laniger. The sequence goes on along the minus strand of CAUYSK010072172.1, from coordinate 11,470 downwards.
ATTATTAACATAGATAATTTCTTACAAAATTAAGAAAACAAGAAACAAGACATAAATAAATAATATCAGGAACAAATTTTACATAAACACAGATGTCATAGAGATTAAAATAAGGGATATTAGGAATGGATGTTATTGTCTGTAATATGCAAACAGGCTTAAAATATAAAAATAAAATAAAATAATTGTATCACAAGTTTCATCAGGTTCAATGGAACACTGGGACCTGATGAGTTTATAAGAGAGTTTCACAAATATTCAAGGGTAATGCAGTTTCAAAACTGTACATATTGCTCCAGAGAGCATAAAAAGAGGAACTATTCCTCATCATTCTCATTTATATCATTAATAGTTGCAGAAAAATGTATTGTCAAGACAGAAGAGGCACAGACAGGATAGGAGAATTATGGGACATTCTTATTTGTGATTATAGATGCAAGAGATAAAGAAATCCTAAAGAGAATATTACAAAAGTTAATATAACAATATCTGTTTTGGCGATGAAAAATTGATATAATATTAGGTAATTTTTTTTTCATTCCTCTTGCTCTACCTTGTAAGGGCTGAAAACGACATTTCCAGGTTCTCTTGCCATCCGGTTTCTCAGTGGGAGGCTCTGGCAGAGAACAGTAAGTAGGAGAGGAAGAGGAAGTAGTGTCTTCTCTCTCTCTCTCCCCTTCCCTCCCACCCCCTTGTTTTGGGGGTATTTCAAAATTTCTGAATCTGCTAGATGAGCCAAGCTTCAGCCTCAGTAACCCCTGCTCAGTGGTCACAGCTCTAGCCTGGTTGGTCCTTTGTCAGTAGTTCTAGCACCTTCGGCGTCACAATGACATCTGCCGCAGAGCGACAGCTACACACTCTCAGACTCTGAAAGCACCTGCTCACTACCACCATTTTCCTGTCATTTCTATTCTCTGGTTACTTTACGTTTTTTCCTTTTATTGATATACCATAGGTGTACCTTTTCTGGGGGTACACGTGATATTTTAATACATGTACATAATGTGTAATAATTAAGTCAGGGTAATTGGGTATCCAACACTTTGAATATTTATCTTCTCTTTGTGTTGGGAACATTACAATTCTTCTCTTTTAGTTATTATGAAATATACACCACATTATTGTAAACTATAATTTCCCTACAATACTCTTGAATATTAGAACGTAGTATTTGATTATTGCAATTCACTATTAACAATTTAAAGGAAAAAAATCATATACTCTGCACACTAGATGCAGAATAGCATTTAATAAAATTCAAAATCAACCATGATCAATAAAAATTTTAAAAAAATCCTAATCCTCATAGCAAACTTAGTATTGAAGTGAAAATTTTTAAATGGATAAATGTGTCTACCAAAAAAATGTACTAAAGATATAAGTGATGAAATATCAAAATCATTTCCTTTAACAAGATGTTTGCTACCTATTCTTATTCAGTATTCTTCTAGAGATGCTATTTGTTCAGAAATATAAAAAAACATGAATTTCAAAGAGAAAAATTGCTAATTACTAGCAGATTATATATTTTTCTATATAGTGCATTCAAAATAAATTACAGATAAGCTTAGAAGAAAATTTAACAAGGTTTCTGGATATAAAACCAATAGAAAAAAGTCAATTGATGTTTTATTACAAAACAAAAATTAGCCAGAAAATTTATTTAAATAATAAAAAATCTTACCCTTTCAATTGCACTCAAAATTGTAAATTATAGGAATATGTTAACAAAAGCTGTTGAAGCTTTTGTTAATCAAGACAATTACAAAGGAAAGACATTAAGAAAACTTAAGTTAATAAATATATACCTTCAAATTTGGTTTGATAAAAAGCCTTAATATTGTAAAGCAGTCATTTCTTCTCAAATTATTCAATAAGTTCATTATTCCTCAAATAAAAATTCCTACATATATTTTATGGTACTAAATAAGCTGATTCCTAAATTTTTATTAAAAAGAATAGGCTAATAATAAAAAACACTCTGAAGTACAACAACTCACTGAAATCCATAGTAAATAAGTTAGTACATTATTAGCGCAGAGTCCAAAGAATCAATAAGTGAATGAAATAGAGACTCTAAAATTAAAATCATTAATTTATAAAAAAAATTCGATGTTGACAGAATAGCCTTTGTAGAACAGTGGAGAAAATTATGTACAATTCACTAAATAGCAATAAGACAATTGTGTGAGCGTGTGTGTGTGTGTGTGTGTGTGTGTGTGTGTGTATTCATCCTTACAACAAACACAAAAACTTTCTATACAGATTAAATATTTAAGTGCAAATGATAAAAGTATACACATTTTAGAATATATATGTACACATATATATTCATAATCTCATAATAAATAATTTATTAAACAAGAAATGAGAAAAAACATGGTAAATATTTGACAAACATCTTTCAATTAATTTGAGTCTTCTTGAATGTCCTTTAATTATAATTTTCTTGACAAAGAACTTAAACATTTTTATTACATTTGTTTTAGGGTATTTGTTGATATTAGAGAATGCAGTTTGGATTTTTTAGTCTATAAATACATTTTCTGTTGTTTGCCGTTGCTATAATGGAAACTAGAAAAATGAGAGCGAATGAAATACAAACTAATCAGAAGAAAGGAAATTATAGAAAAATAGAGCAAACATCAAATAGTCAGAAAACGAAGCATAACAATGGTGATTTAAAAAATCAAAAGTTAGTTTCTAGAAAAAGGCAATCGAATTGATATACCTCTGACCAGACTGATCAGGATTTTAAAAGACACAAATGACTAATATTAGGAATGATAAAAGGCTCAATATTGTTAAGATGTCTATTCTCCCAAATTGATATGTATCTTCAACTCAGTTCCAATCAAACCCAGCAGGTTTTTAAAAATAAACCTGCAAGCTGATTTTAAAATTTTTATGGGCCGAGACAGGTGGATTGTTTGAGCTCAAGAGTTCGAAACCAGCCTGAGCAAGACTGATACTCCATCTCTACTAAAAATAGAAAGAAATTAATTGGACAACTAAAAATATACAGAAAAAATTACCCGGGCATGGTGGTGCATGCCTGTAGTCCCAGCTACTTTGGAGGCTGAGGCAGGAGGATTGCTTGAGCCCAGAGTTTGAGGTTGCTGTGAGCTAGGCTGATGCCACGGCACTCACTCTAGTCAGGACAACAAAGTGAGACTCTGTATCAAAAAAAAAAAAAAAAATTTTTTTATGGGAGTGCAAATGACCTTTAAAAAGGCAAAACAACTTTGAAATTTTTTTTAAAAGGAAGGACCTACAGTGTCTGATATCAAGAGTAATACAAAGCTGCAGCAAAGCCAGACATTGAAGCTGTAACAAAGAAAGTATGGTATTAACATTGGCATATTCAAATAGAACAATTGAAGGTAATAGAGAGTTCAGAAAGAGAGAAATTGACTTTCGAGAAAGGTGCTAATGCAATTTAATGGCGGAAAGGTCCTCTTTTCAACAAATGATGATTGAACAATTGAATATCGATATTGAAAAATATAAACATTGATCTATACCTTGTATAATATACAAACAAATGACATAGTCCAAACACATAAATGTGAAATGTAAAACTATAATTTTTTTAAGGAAATGAAATTGAACATCTGTGTGACATTGTTAGGCAAAAAATTTAAATGTAATACATAAATCAAGGTTCATATAAAAATTGATTAAAAAGTCTTCATGAAAAGTAATAACTTCTCATAAAAAGACATTGTAAAAAATGGAATGATACCTACACAGAATGGGAGAATATATTTGCAAATCACATATCTGATTGTTACCAGATACTTCTCCCTGACATCAAATCAGTGAGAATGAAGAATGAGGACAAGCGGTTTCAGGGAAAGGAAAGAGAAGTTTATTAATTTGAGGGCAAATGAGGGCAGTGGACTCTCTCAAAGACTTCCATCCCTACTGCTTTAACAGAAAAACAGGGCTTTTTAAATGGGGGATTTTAAAAAGACAACTCCTAAAACCCTTCCTTGCCCCTTTTCAGACCTTTACTTCTGTTACATGATAAAGGATTCACATTCAAAATACGTAAGAACTCTTAAAACTTAATATGAAACAAATAACTAATACAGACTTTTGGAATGGTGGAGTAAGTACCTCTGCTCTCCACAAAAGCAATAAGAACATGGCATAAAATTAAGAATTTTGGAAATTAAGAAGACCTTGCAACAATCTGAGGTGAATTTATTTAAGACTAATGTTGCCAGACTAAACTGGCAATCTACTTGCTCAGTGCAGCAAAATCAGATATTAGAACTGAGAGTTGCAGCAGGAGAAAGGTATTTTTATTGCATGGTGACATGCAAGGAGAATGCACAGCCAACACTTAAGACCAGAACTTCCTGACGGCTTAAAAGCAAGGGTTTTTAAAGGCAGGGGTACATTTCAGGAAAGCACAAGTTGCAGGCAAAATTGTGCATCAGTACATGGAGGAGAAATCTTAAGGTGGGTATGGTGTGACTCTCTTCAGGCCCCTCAGGGAGAAATATAAAACAAAGAACTGGGATCAAAGTTCAATTCCTCAGTTCCTTCTTATCTGTATTACATGTTTGTTAAGAAGTCATCTTTTAGTTTCCACAGGGAACCAAAACACCTTGTGACTCTGGCTTGCCTGAAGGGCCATTGTTACTATTATCTTCCTGCTCATCATGTTGCCCATTCACTCTTTAAGACTACCTATATATCCAGAAATTCCCTGATGGGACTCAAGATTTTCCTTTATTTCCATGCTTGGGGGGCCAGGCAGGCCCCTAAGAGGGGTCCCTGCTCCATCTCACAAATAGCTAAAATTGGTAAGAACAATAGAGTTCCAGTATTTTAACTTTCTGCATTCCTATTTTCCTCTCCTCAGCTCCATGTAAGCCTTGAAAACCAGCAGCCTTGGAGCCACAGCAGCAGTGAAAACCAGCAGGCCAGAAGCCACTGGAGGGGGAAAAAATGAGTTTGGAGCTCCTCAAAAGGTACGTTCTGAGATATTTGTCACCATTTGATCTGTCAGCCTTCTGGAAAAGCACCATTCACAGGGCTTGCCTTTACTTGATCTGACTTAAAGGTCACTTACAGAGAAAAACCTAATCCCTACAGTGTTCCTTGACAAAACTCAGTGTCAATTGTTTCACATTGCAAGTGCCTGAGGCAGCAATACTAGTTGGGATTTATAAGAGGCTGAACAATCCCCATACCCCGCTAAAAAAAAAAAAAAACTGGGAAGTAAAATGTCCCATGAGGACTTTGAAAGACCGTAATATATTCCCAGGAAACTAGAAGACCATATACATATGCGTGGCTGTGTGCATGCCCATGAAGTATGAGCTGAGAAGGCCTTAATCCCACCTCTGGCAGACCTTGGTGCTTTGCACAAGCACAGAGTATTAAACTGCCTACTGCAGCACTGAAGATCATTCTTAACAAACTTACTGGTTTAAGGCATTTAAGAAAATCTATGTCCAATTATTAATTGACATTAAGCTAAAAGAATTAATCTCAGTGGCCACAAACAAAAACAATACAGACTTTACAGAAAGACCTGGGAATTTCCCTTTAAAAAATTAACAATAATAGAAACAACAATAAAGAATAACAAAACCAAATGTGAGATAAAGGAAGTATTTTCAGATTTATCACATTATATTATTTAAAATGTTCAGTTTTAACAACAATAATAAAATTATAAGACATGCAAAAAAGAAAAACCCGAGAAAATTATGTCCTGCGCCTAGGAAAAAGTAATAAAAACTATTTCTAAGAAAGCCCAGACATTGGATTCTTTAGACAAAGACATTAAGTCAATATTATAAATATGTTCAAAAAACTAAAGAAAAATGTGTCTAAAAATTAAAAGAATGAAAATGATGTCTCGTTAAATGGAGAAAATCAATGAGGAGATAAAATAATTTTTTTAAAACAAAGAACTAAAGAGAGATTCTTCTAGAACTGAACAGTACAATAACTGAAGTAAAAATTTGTTAATGAAGAATCAAAAGTAAAGTAGGGTGGCAAAAGATAGAATCAGCAAACCCAAAGATAGCTCAGTTAAGATTATCCAGTCTGTGAAACAAATAGAAAAAAAAAAGAAAAATAAATACAGCCTCAGAAACCTTTGGGGCACCATCAAGTGTAACAACATACACATAATAGGAGTACCAGAAGGAGAAGGTAGAGAAATTGCAGAAAGAATGTTTGAAGAAAGAGTGACATCCCAAATTTGTGAAAACATTTATCTATACATCACAAAGGCCAAATGAAAGAGATCCACATGTAGATACATCACGGTAAAACTGGCAAAAGACAAAAGCAAAAACAGAACATGGAAAGCATCAGATGAAAAATAACTTCAACATCAAGACCATCAACAAGAATAATAGCAGACTTCTCATCAAAAACCATGGTGACCAGAAAATAACAGGATGGAATTTCAATGTGCTAACTCAATTAGGATTTCAACATGATAAAACTGTGTTTCAAAATGAATGAGAAATGAAGCCATTTCTGCAAACAGAAACTGAGAAATTTCTCACCAGCAGATCTACTATTTTCCCCCAATATAAGGAACAAATCAAGGATTTCTTCTCTCACCACTGCTATCCAACATTGTCCTGGGAGTCCAAACTAGACTTATTAGGAAGAAAAAAAAATGTATCCAAATTGGGAAAAGAAGAAGAAAAAAATTATGTAGATGATATTCTGTATATAGAAAATTCAAAAGAACCAACATATTCACAATACCCTGTTGGAGCTAATAAACAAATTCAGCAGAGTTTCAGGGTATAATGTCAACATATTAATGCAAAAGTTAATTATAGCCTATGCAATAAACCATTTCAAAAGGAAAATGAGAAAAAAATCCAATTTACAATAGCATTCAAAATAATAAAATACCTATGAATAAAATACCTATGAATAAAATACCTCCTTAACCAAGGAGGTGAAATATTTCTACACTGAAACTTACAAAACATTGCTAAAAAAATTAAGAAAGACCTAATCAAATGGAAATACATCCCATGTTCATGTAATGGCAGACTTAATATTTTTAAGATGGCAATATTTTACAAAGTGATCTAGTGACTCAACGTAATCCCCCCCAAAATTCCAATGGCCTATTTTTGCAGAAATGGAAAATTTGATCCTCAGATTCATGTAGAATTTTGAACGGCTTTCAATAGACAAAATGATATTGAAAAAAGATAAACAAAGCTCATGTACCAGTAATTCTCAATTTTAAAACTTACTGCAAAGCTGTAGTAATCAAAAGGCTGTGGCACTGGCATAGGATAGAAAAATAGAAACCAACGAAATAGAATTTAGAGGTCAGAAATAAACCCAAACATCAATGGTCAAGCGGTTTTCGGCAAAGGTATCGATACAATTAAATAGGGAAACAAATAGTCTCTTCAACAAACTGTGCTGGGACTGTCTAACCACATGTAAATGAATAAAGGTCTAGTCCTAGTCCACTCCATAAATAAAATTAACTCAATACATATCAATGACCTAAACTTAAGAGCTAAAACTATAAAACTATTAGAGGAAAACATAGGGATGAATCATCTTTATGACCTTGGATTTGTCAGTGGATTTTTAGATTTGACATGAAAAGCAAAAGCAACAAAATAAAACATAAATAAATTAGTCTTTAACAAAATCAAAATATTTGTGCATTAATGATATTATAAAGGATATGAAAAAGAAAACCTACAGAATGGGAGAAAATATTTGCAAATCATTTATCTAATAATGTTTTAGTGTTCAGAAAATGCAAAGAATTCTTACAATTCAAAAACAAAGAGAAAACCCAACTAAAAATGGGTGAAGAACTTGAATAGACATTTCTCCAAAGAAAATATACAAATGGAAACAAACCATGAAAAGATGCTCACTGTCACAAAACCACAGTGAGATACCTCTTCATCCACTAGATAACTATATAAAAAAAGAAAATATTAGATGTTAGTGAGAATGTAGACAAGTAAAAACCCTTGTACATTGTTGGCGTGAAAGTAAAATGGGGCAGCATCTGCAGGAAATAGTTCTGCAATTCCTCAGAAAGTTAAACAGAATTACTATTTGACCCAGGAATTTCACTCCTAGGTATGTACTCAAAAGGAATAAAAACATATGTCTAAACAAAAACTTGAACACAAATGTTTATAGCTGAATTATTCATGATAGCCAAAAAGCAGAAAGTGCTGATACATGCTGCAATTTGAATGGGCCATGAAAACATCATTCTAAGTGAAATAAGACAGGCATAAAAGACCATATATTATATAAGTACTTTTATATGAAATATTTAGAGTAGGCAAATCCTTAGAGACAGAAAGCCAATTAGTGATTGCAAGGATAGGTGAGAATGGATATAGAGTGAATACTTAATGGGTATGAGATGTTCTGAGATGATAAAAACGCTTTGAAGAAAGGGAGAATAGGTGGTTGATATTGGCTTTATAGCGTGAGTTGGGGTGGATACCATCCTTCTCAATCTTGTGGAATAATTTCTGTAGTATGAGTTCTTCTTTATAAGTTTGGTAAAATTCAGGTGTGAATCCATCTGGTCTGGGAATTTTTTTGTTGGAAGATTGTTAATTACTGCTTCAATTTCTGTGCTTGATATTGGTCTTTTCAGGAATTCTATTTCTTCCTGATTGAGCCTGGGGAAGTTGTGTGTTTCTAAAAATTTGTCCATTTCCTCCACGTTTTATAGTCTTGGGGCATAGAGATTTTTATACTATTCAAAGATAATGTTTTGTATTTTCATGATGTCTGTAGTGACCTCTCCTTTTTCATTTCTAATTGAGCTTTTTAGAGTTCTTTCCTTTCTAGTTCTTGTCAAGCTAGCAAGAGAGCTGTCAATTTTGTTTATCCTTTTTAAGAAACAACTTTTGGTTTTTATTAATCTTCTGTATAGTTCTTTGTTCTCAATTTCATTTAGTTCTGCTCTGATCCTAGTTATTTATTTTCTTCTGCTAGGTTTAGGATTGATTTGCTCTTCTTTTTCCAGTTCCTTGAGATGATTTATTAGTTTGTTGATTTGTGAACTTTCTGTCTTTTTGATGTGAGCATTTAACGCTATTAACTTTCCTCTCAGGAATGCTTTTGCTGTATCCCACAGATTTTGATAACTTGTATCCCCATTATCATTTAGTTCAAAGAATCTTTTGATTCCCATCTGGATCTCCTCCTTGACCCAATAGTCATTCGGCAATAGATTGTTTAATTTCCATGACTTTGTGAAGTGGTGAGTGTTTCTTTCAAAATTGATCTCTAATTTTATACCACTGTTGTGTGAGAAGATATATGGTATAATTTATATATTTTTTAATTTGTCGAGATCTGATTTGTGGCCTAAGATGTGATTGATTTTAGAGAAAGTTCCACGAGCTGATGGGTATAATGTATATTCAACTTTATTTGTGTGGAATGCTCTGTAGAGGTCTGTTAGACTCATTTGTTCTAGAGCTCTGTTTAAGTCCATTATTTCTTTGCTTATTTTCTGCTTGGAGAATCTGTGCAATTCAGTCAGTGGGGTGTTGAAATCGCCAGCTATTATGGCATTACTGTTTATCATGCCATTCAGATCAAACAGGGTTTACTTTATGTATCTGGGTGCATAAATATTAAGAATTGTTAAGTCTTCTTGTTGGATTTTTCTCCACCATTATGTAGTGACCATCTTTGTCTTTCTTTATTTTTGCTGTTTTAAAATTTATGTTATCTGATATAAGAATGCTATTCCAGCTTTATTTTGGCTTCCATTTGCTTGGAAATTTGTTTTTCAACCCTTGACCTTGAGTCTGAAGGTGTCTTTGTAGGTTACATGAATGTCCTAGAGCAGCAAATACTTGGCTTGTGTTTTTTAATCCGCTCAGCCAGTCTATACCTCTTCAGTGGACAATTCAAGCCATTCATATTTATTGAGAGAATTTATATTTGGAGTATCTGTTCATACTGTTGGATAAATTCTTATTGTTTTGTTTTACTTCTCAAGCCATTGTGGAATCAAGGTTCTGGACTTTAGCTCTTGAGTGCTTTCACTTTGATGAGTGCTTATTGCGCTGTTCAGTGTATAATGCAGGTCTGAGTACTTCTTCCAGGGCAGGTCTGGTCTTTGCAAATTTCATCAGTGATTGCTTGTCTAGGAAATTCTTTATCTCTCCCTCATAGATGAAGGTTAGCTTTGCTTGGTAAAGAATTCTAGATTGGCCATTATTCTGTTTAAGAAGATTGAGTATGGGTCCCCAGTCACTTCTCGCTTGTAAGGTTTCAGTTGAAAAGTATGCAGTTAGTCTGTTAGGTTTTCCTTTGTAGGTTACCTGCTGTTTTCTTCTTAATGCTCAAAGCATTGCCTCTTTCATTTTTACTTTTGCCAGCCTAGTAACTATATGATGTGGTGATTGCCTTTTCATATTGAGTCTCCCAGGAGTTCTGTGTACTTCTTGTACCTAGATATCCAGATTTCTGGCCAAGACAGGTAGGTTTTCCTCCATTATTCTAGGAAATAGATGATCAAGTGGGCTTTATCCCAGAGATGCAAGCATGTTCAACATACACAAATCTACAAATGCAATTCACCACATAAATAAAAGCAAGAATAAAGACCATATGATTCTCTCAATAGATGCATAAAAAACATTTGACAAAATTCAGCACATTTTATGATAAAAACTCTTAACAAAATAGGCATAGATGGGATATGCCTTAAAATTATTAAAGCCATATATTATAAACCCACAGCCAATATGATACCTAACAGGAAAAATTTGAAAGTATTTCTCCTTAGAATTGGAACCAGAAAAGGTTTCCCACTATCTCCACTTTTATTCAATATAGTGCTGGAAGTCCTTATCAGAGCAATCAGACAAGAGAGGGGAATTAAGGGTGTCCAAATGGGGGCAGAAAAGATCAAACTCTCATTCTTTGCTGATGATATAACATTATATCTAGAAAATCCCGAGAATTCAACCAAGAGAATCCTGGAATTGATAAATGAATTCAGTAAAGTCTCAGAATACAAAATCAATGCACACAAATCGTGGCATTCATATACACCAATAACAGTCAAGCCAAAAATCAAATCAGAGATGCAACACCTTTCACAATAGCATCAAAGAAAATTAAATATTTAGGAATATATTTAACAAAGGACATAAGAGACTTATATAGGGAGAACTACAAAACACTGAGACAAGAAATTGTAGAAGATGTAAACAGATGGAAAATCCTACCATGCTTATGGATTGGCAGAATCAATCTTGTTAAAACTGTTGATACTACCTAAAGTGATCTACAGAATTAATGTATTCCCTATCAAAATACCATCATCATTCTTTACAGAGCTAGAAAAAATAATTCTACACTTCGTATGGAACCACAGAAGACCTTGTATAGCCAAAGCAATCTTAAGCAAAAAGAACCAATTGGGAGGCATCAGTCTATCAGACTTCAG
>CAUYSK010072171.1:0-13395 GCA_963575035.1 Avahi laniger | reverse complement strand
CAAATAATACTTCCAGGAAATTGCTTGGTCATTATTTAATTAATTAATTCTTGCCTTTAATTTGCTATTTGGGCCAGGCATGGTGGCTCATGCCTGTAATCCTAGCATTCTGGGAGGCTGAGGGGGGAGGACGCTTGGGGTCAGGAGTTTGAGACAAGCTGCAGCAAGAGCAAGACCCCATCTCTACTAAAAAAACAGAAACAAATTAGTTGGACAACTAAATATAGAAAAAATTAGCCAGGTGCGGTGGTGCGCGCCTGTTGTCCCAGCTACTTGGGAGGCTGAGGCAGGAGGATCGCTTGAGTCCAGGAGTTTGAGGTTGCTGTGAGCTAGGCTGACGCGACGGCACTCTAGCCCGGGCAAAAGAGTGAGACTCTGTCTCAAAAAAAAAAAAAAAAAAAAAAAAAAATGGACTAGGCTCTACTGCTGGAAGGTTGGGCATTCAGCAGTGGTAGTATTTAGATTAGCCGTGATGAGAGGGGGTCCGTGTTATTGGGCCCATATGGAGCCTCCATCACTGCCACCATGACTACTCTGTTCACAGGCACTAAGGTAGCCAAGGAAAAAAGTTGGCTGACATATACAAGATGGATCATGCTGTGCATCTATGTGGATGCTCTATGGTGGGCGTTAATGTGAAACACAAAAATTTGCACACTCTCTGCCCTGTCCCATAGGTTCATCCACATTCCTTTTCCCCAGACCAGTGTGTGTATCTTTAGGAACCTTTTCCTAACCTGGTGTTTACAAGTCTCTCACTCAAGGTTTTTAGTTATGGACAGTAGGCTCATTCCAGCTAATTTAAGCAGAAAGGGATTGGGTATGACTCAGCTGAAAATAATGCAGCCAGGAAAATGTAGCCAGTGAAAATACATAACCACTCCCTGGGAAAGTTCCACCTGAAACACCACCAACACTGGAATTGGAGTTAAGTGAGCCAACTTACAGTATCTGCCCAATGAACAGTCACAATTTCTTTTTCAGTACATTTAAAGAACATGATTAAGAATATGAATCCCACCAAAGTTTCTAAATTCAAGTATCATAGTTATCAACTACCCATATAAAATTTTTTTAATACTTTTAATATGATACCTAGTGCCTAGCATTGTGCGTAGCACTTAATAAACACTTAACGAATACTTGTTGCATGATTGAATACAGACCTTTTAAGAAAAAAAATTTGTTTCTTTGAAAACCTGCCTAGGTATTTCTTCTCTGAAACACAGAGGATCGGTGACACAGGTGGGACCAATTCCTAGTGAGCTATAAGTCCACACCTAGTCTCAGTGAAAGAGAACAACATTATTTTCAGGGTAACTGAATTTACTCTTACACTTACGAAAGCAATATTTCACAAATTTCAGTATTTTTTACATACTTCCTGACTGATCTTGACATCTCAGGGTAAGGGAGAAACCCTGGTCTGGGCAGAAGTTGTGTGTTCTGGCCTTTAGAGATATAAGGTAGTGTCGTAGACAATCAAGTTTTCTTGTGGTTGTCTTCATTTGGGTTGGGTTCCCCCCAAAGCAGACCCTGAGACAAAGTTTGGGAGACAAGTAGTTTATTTAGGAGGTGATCCCAGGAAGCACAGTGAGAGAGTGAGGAAGTGAGACAAGGAAAGGGGGGAAGCTAATAAAAGGGGTGTCGATGAGCAAATTATTACTTTGGGCAACTGGGGCAGGAGCCCCTCTGAGACACTGAGTACAACATACCTCCAGGTGAGGGGCAATGAAGCTGGAGTACAGCAGGTCTTCGAATAAGGTTTCGTTCAACGTTGCTGTGTTATAATGTTGATGAGAAATAAAATTGATTCCCCACCAAGGCCACCGTGTGGAGTTTGTATGTTCTCTTTACGTCTGCTTGAGTTTTCTCCAGGTACGCCTGTTTCCTCTCACATCCCAAAGCTGTGCACATTAGGTTCATTGGTCCCAGTCCTAGTGAGTGTGTGTGAGTGTGCCCTATGATGGGATGGCATTCTTTCCAGGGCTGAGTCCTGCCTGGCGCCCTGAGCTGCCAGGATAGGCACTAGCCACCTGTGATCCTGCACTAGAATAGGCAGTTTGGAAAATTAGTGAATGAATGAATACAAGTTATTGTAAAATAAAAATTCATAAAGAATATGATAATCATACAAATGTGCATTTATTGTTGTGTCAAAAGTGCTCAGTGAGCCCACTCTATTTGTTCTTGTTTGTTTTTATATTGCGTGGTGGGCGGAGGTGCTCCATACAATGTTTGCTTTGCATTTATTCCTTGATTTAACCACCACCACTATGACCGCCATCACTCACTGATTTCCCCAAAATTGGATACATCATTATCTTATTTGCTTTTATTCATCTTTCTAAAATGTATTTTGTGACCAGAAATATATCACAGGAACTTAACTCTTTCTTGTATCTATTAGCCTATGTAAAACTGGTTTCATTATACATCCTTTCACTTAAAGTCACAGCTTCCAAGAACCACCTATCGACAACATTAAATGAGGACTTACTGTATTTATCTACTTTTATCCCTCATTAGTTAAGGTCCTGAGGATTGTCCCTGAGGTTGTTAATGCCCATTTTCAAAATGCTTACTCATCCAGAAAGCAAGCACAGAGAAATGCAGGAAGCCATCAGTGTGCATGGGATGGGAAGTGTACACAGTGACCTCTGGGGTTAAAAAAGGGAATAAGCGTGAGGCCCCAATAGCATCTGCTATAGTGGTCTAGCTGAAAGGTTAACTAGATGGTGGGAGATGGGGAAACTAAGAAGAGCATATTGGAAAAATACCTCTTCTTGCTTGAGCTATACTTTGGGACATGGCGCCTTGGAATTTTCTTTCTTTTCTGGCTTCAACTTGTGAAAAAGGAAGCATTTGTCAAGAGGCAGGGAGGTTGAAGGCTCCAGCCCTCTCAGTGATTAACTACTCATCCAAGAAGAAATAACCATTCGAGGCAGAAAAAAGAGAGAGATAAGTAGCCCAAGGCAGTTTTTAACTTTAGACTAGACATTCTCTGCAAACAGAACCATGGTTTCCATTGTTCTTTCAATAAGCATAAGCATTATGTGACTCTTAGGAGCATTTACTATAATATTACTTGACTTCTTGCGTTTCTTAAGCTGGTAATAAGAGTTTCCTACAACCCAATGGCCCTCCATTTTTAAAAAATTCTATTTACTTTATTGAAATTCATCTTCCTTCATCAAACATTATTGAGCACCTACTATGCGTTGAGAGCAAGCTTACAGACTAGTAAGGATTACAGATATTATTTTTTTTGAATTGCATTACATGTATATATTGTATAGTGGTGAAGTCAGGGCTTTTAGTGTACCTATCACCCAAATAGTGTACATTGTACCCCACAGGTAATTTTTCATCCCTCACCCCCCTCACCCTCCCCGCTTATGAGTCTCCAGTATTTACCACTCTATGTGTCCCTGCATAACCATAGTTTAGCTCCCACTTATAAGTGGGAAGATGTGGCATTTATTTTCGGTTCCTGAGTTACTTCATTTAGGATAATGGTCTCCTTATTTTACGCCCCAAAGCAGCTTATGCTGACAGCGGGGCTAGTGTATCCTGGAGGGCCAATTCTTGGGCTTTTAGATGGCTTACTCAGAAGCTAGTAGTTGGAGCAGAGAACCAGGTAGCGGATGGGTTCTCAGGCCCCTGAGCAGCTAGTGCCATATGGGAGGTAGTGGTAACAACGGTGGAGCCACCCACTAGGACCCAAGTGGTCAGTGTTGGTGATGGTGGTAGCTGCAATGGATTTGGCAGGCCACCAGTCCCACAGCTGTCCATAATAGGGTGGTGGATATTGTCCTATGTGTGCTTAGGAGAGCTTGGCCTATCCTGTCCCTTCCTTATCTGGTGGGATGGTGGCTGCAGCCACATCACCTTGAACTTGGCCCGAAGGCAGGCAGTGTTAAACTCTCATAATGGTGCCTGCTGTGGGCTTGCAATCAAAGACAAAGGGGACCCTTTTCAGGCAAGCAGCATGGGCAAGAAACCCTGGGGAGTGCAGTTCGCTCACATCTTGGTCTTGCAGCAACCAGTAGCAGGGCGGTGGGAATTGTCCTATGTGTATGTAGGAGAGCTTGGGCTCCCCTGTCCTTCCCTAGCCAGGTGGAGCTGAAGCTGTGTGAGCCAAAACTCAACCTGAGAGTGGGGCACAGTCCAGCTTTAAACTCCCAAAATGGCACCTTGGATCTGGGACCGGAGTGGGGGGGCCCTTCCCAGGCAGGCTGCATTGGCAGGAAACTGTGGGAGTGCAGCTTACTGAAGACTCAGTCTCACAGCAGCCTGTTGCAGGATGGTGGGTATTGTCCTAGATGTGCGTTGGAAAGCCTACCTTCCCTGGCCCTCCCCAGCCAGGCAGGGGTTACAGCTACTTCAACCTGAACTCAGCTTGAGGGTGGGGCGCAGTCCAGTGTTGAACTCTCAAAATGGCACCTTGGGTCAGGAATCAGATAGACTGGGACCCCACCCAGGCAAGCAGCATGGGCAAGAAACTGGAAAATGCTATCCGCTTATGTCTTAGTCACAACAGCAGCCTGTAACAGGGTGGTGGGGACCCTCCCAGGGGTATGTAGGAGTGCCTAGGTTCCTCTATCCTTCCTTGGAGTTGCACAGCAGCTGCAGGTGTGCCCACAGTTCCCTGGTATCTAGGCTTTCAGAATGGCACCCAGCATAAGCTGCTCTAGGCTCAGATGTCTGTGGGATTCCATGTGAGTTCCCTTTCTGAGGCAATATCCCTGTACAATCTTTGGGCAGCTCCCTATGTTAGGCCCAAGACCTGTGTGAGTCAGGGGGTTCTCTTGTAGCCAAGATTATAAAAGCTCATCTTGGAGTATGGAGCCCTGGAGGCTTCTCTCTTACTGTTTTCCCATGTTCAGGAGCTTCTCCCAGCTCTCCGTCAGTCCTGAACCTTTTCCTTACTGACTTTTGGTGCTTCCAGTCACTTCCCGGGTGAATCCTACATTCTCTCCTAGATGATCTATTCAAATTGTAAGAATCTGCTTACTATTCTGGTTCCTCTTCATGGATGAGGCACATACTATCTGTGTCTAGTTGACCATCTTGATCCTATCTCTAAACACTGCCTCCATTTTTTAATTTGTTAAAAAGATGAAGTTTAAAATATTTATTTTGGCAAGTGAAAATCCATACACAATAGCTCTTGCAGTTGCATATTCTAAGAGAGCCTAATCACATATTGTTAAGTGAGTGTTAAGAGGCTCCCACCCCGGGACTGATTTCCATCAGGTGATTTATTTAAAGCCAAAGCAGAGCGATAGGAAAAGACTTTGAACAATGTCATGATTGATTGAGTTTAGAGGTAGACCAAGATATCTGAAGGACAAGTGCCAGAGACTGACATCAGGAAGTGGCTGTGAATTCCTTTGAAGGTAACTACACCAAATGAAAAAAAAGTTTGGTGTATCTGGAGTGGGTAGTTCGTACAGGTACAGTGTGATGACTATTACTTGGAGCCCTCCACACCCAGGTATATTAATGTTCTACTATAGGGAGAAAGGTCATTCATATATAAAGACAAAATGCTGACCACCTTGGGGACTGAGAGACCTCTGGTATAGTCTTCCTCTTAAAGCCCCTAACACAGAGATCATATTATATTCCTTTCAGTGATGCCATATCTTTGCAAAGCTGAGGTTTTGACAGTTCTTGTGAGAAAAGCAAATATGAAACAATGTGGAACAGGAAATGAGTATGCTGTTACCCATTCAGATTCCAAGGTTTGAGAAACTGCAGTGCCCAACACATCCCATGGGATGTACACACATCCCATTAGTAGGTAACTGTGGTTTTATGAGAATGAAATTTAAAAGACTGTTTGTTTCTTTCAATTTATGTTTATTGTTTTTTCAAAAGG
Source organism: Avahi laniger (assembly GCA_963575035.1). Lineage (NCBI taxonomy): Eukaryota > Metazoa > Chordata > Mammalia > Primates > Indriidae > Avahi > Avahi laniger. The sequence goes on along the minus strand of CAUYSK010072171.1, from coordinate 7,508 downwards.
CTAGTAAGCTGTTAGGACATAAATACCTATTAAGTTGCTTGGATCCAACTACCGTACTTTTCAAATGCAACTGTTAGGTATTTATTTTGGCCTAGGGGCATTATTAAAAAATTACTCAGAGACTAAGGGCTCTGTGAACTCTGTGAAATGAGAAAAACTGGGAACTTCAAGCAGTTCTTGACCTCCAGCTGGTGTTGCTAACTCATGCAAATAAGTGGACAAATGAGGAAGGGCAGTTGGATGAGATTGTGTGTGGTCTACAACTGACCTTTTTAGGGGAATTTCTGAGCCATAATTTTTAGGATCTAGTAAGACAGAAGGGGTGCTCTGACCTTTTGTTGTTTTCTGTAGGACAAAGGCAAAAGTACAAAGTCTAAAATGGAGCCTTAAACAACCAAACTCCCTATATAGATTGGGATGAGGTGGGGTTGCCTTTGGGGTCCTGGAATATAAAGATGGATTTGCAATTATTTATTCTCTCTGACTGTTACAGCAAGTGCTACAGCGGGTGGTCCCAAGGACAAACCGAGCGGCACACGGGGAGTAGGAAAGTTAAAGTTTATTAGGCGGAGGGCTCAAAGGGGTCTCACCACCAAATTCTGAGCCCTGTCTACCTGATTTTCCCCATTTTTACTAAGTTGGGGTGGTCCAAGGGGTGGGGTCTCAGATGGCTAAGGTAATAGGTTAGTTGATGTGTCAGGTAATAGGTTAGTATTATGCTGATGGGGGTCTTCCGTGAGGGATGGGGGCTGATGTGCCAAGTAATAGATGGGGGTTTTCCTTATCATGACTACAAACATATAGATACCTCCATAGAAAGATATAGTAACATTTGACAGATCTTGCTTAAAAACAGTGATTACAAGTATGATAAAATCTTTTTCACAAGAAAAAGCCCCTCCTTGGAAGGTACCAGAAGGTCAAGCTTCCATGGAGATTTTCAAAACACCTTCCAGAATACTTACGTTTGTACATCTAAAACTGTATACAGGCTGTATATGCCCTTATCCTGGTGTCCTTTTAAGAAGAGACACAGAATGGGTATGGTGGCTCACATCTGTAATCCTAGCACTCTGGGAGGCCAAGGCAGGAGGATTCCTTGAGCTCAGGAGTTCCAGATCAGCCTGAGCAAGAGCGAGACCCCGTCTCTACTAAAAATAGAAAAATTAGCTGGGCGTCGTGGAGCACACCTGTAGTCCCAGCTACTTGGGAGGCTGAGGTAGGAGGATCCTTTGAGCCCAGGAGTTTAAGGCTGCAGTGAGCTATGATAATGCCACTGCACTATACCCAGAGTGAGAGAGTGAGACTCTGTCTCAAAAAATAAATAAATAAATAAATAATTTTAAAAAATTTAATAAAAAATTTTTTAAAAATTATAAATAAATCTTTATAAAAATATAGAATAAGATTGTCAAGTTTGTTCTGCATTAAATAAGCCACAAGTTAATAGTTGTACTAAATTATAACTAATATGTATGAGGGCAAAAACATTTTAGCGTAAGAGAATTATTCATTTCCTAACTCACTTTCCTGTTCAGTAATAATCTAGGTTCTAGACCTTAATTAATGGGTGAAAAGGACAAGTAAGAAGTACTTGAATAATTTAACCAATTTACTATAAAAAGAGCCAGGGGATCATCAACTGATCTTTGACAAAGAGGCAAAGACAATACAATGGAACAAAGATAATCTTTTTAATAAATGGTGTTGGAACATCCACATGCAAAAAAATGAATTTAGACGTAGACCTTATACTCTTCACAAAAATTAACTCAAAACTGTACAATGCAAAACTATAAAAATCCTAGAAACTAACATAGGAGAAAATCTAGATGACCTTGGATTTTGTGATGACCTTTTAGATAGAACAGCAAAGGTATGATTTATGAAAGAAAGTATCAGTAAGCTATATTTCATTAAAATTAAAAATTCCTGCTCTGCAAACAACACTGTGAAGAGAATGAAAACACAAGCCATGGACTATGAGGAAATATGTGCACAAAACATACCTGATAAAGGACTGTTATCCAAAATATACAAAGAACTCTTAAAACTTAACAATAAGAAAACAAACAGCCTGATTAAAAATTGTGCCAAAGACTTTAACAGATACCTCGCCAAAGAGAGGTGACAAATAAGCATATGAAAAGATACTCCATATAACATGTTATCAGGGAAATGCAAATTCAAACAACAATGAGATACCACTATATACCTATTAGAATGGCCAAAATCCAGAACACTGACAACACTAAATACTGGCAAGGATATGGAGCAACAGAAACTCTCATTCATTGCTGGTGAGAATGCAAAATGGTACAGTCACTTTGAAAGAGAGTATGACCATTTCTTACAAAAGTAAATATACTCTTATCATATGATTCACCAATCATGCTCCTTGGTATTTACCCAGAGGAGTTGAAAATGTATATCCACACAAAAACCTGCACACAGATGTTTACAGCAGCTTTATTCATACATTGCCAAAACTTGGAAGCAAACGATATGTCTTTCAGTAGGTGAAGGATGAATTGTGATAAATCTAGACAATGGACAGCACTAAAAAGAAATGAGCTATCAAGCCAGAAAAAGATATGGAGGAAACTTAAATGTATATTACTAAGTGAAAGAAGCCAATCTGAAAAGGCTACATACTGTATTATTCCAACTATATGACATCCTGCAAAAGGCAAAACTATGGTGATAGTAAAAACAACAGTGGTTGCCAGGGGTTAGAGGAGAGGGAGAGATGAACAGATGGAGCACAGAAGATTTTCAGAGCAGTTAAACTACTTTGTATGATACTATAATGGTGAATGTATGTTACTATATATTTGTCCAAACCCACAGAATGTACAACAGCAAGAGGGAACTCTAGTGTAAACTATGGTCTTTGCATGATAATGATACATCAAATATAAGTTCATCAATTGTGACAGATATCCCACTCTGATGGGGAATGTTGATAAGGGGGAGTGTATGTGTGCATGGGGACAGGGAATATATGGGAAATGTCTATACTTTCCTCTAAATTTTGCTCTGAATCTAAAATTGCTTTAAAAAATAAAGTCCATTTTAAAAAGGACAGGGGATACTAGCAGAAAAGAAATGGGAAGGTGTGGAAGCTGATAGAGGAGGCAGAGAAAGACAAAAGCTAGCTCTAAATGAGTTTTGGAGAGAGGACGGAGGGTTTTGGATTGAATGAGAGGATGGAAGATTTTGCATGGAGAATTTCTGCTATGTATGTGAGATGTTGAAGTTGGAGATGGGAAAAGAGGGAGAAATCAGGGAAAAAATTTTTAAAAGTTTTCCCATGTAATATGAGTAGAACTTCCCTTTGGAATTTTAAAAATTATTTTATTAAAATTTAAATTACTTTTGAAATGTTTTCTTGAATGTTGAACTGATTTTTTTTAAAAAACAGCACTATGTTAAGACTGGGCATGGTACAGCTCAGCTTTATGTGGGTCACATATACAACCATTATTTTTTAAAAAATAATTTATGAAGATCCCTACTTTGCTTGGTTCTAGGGGAGTGGGCAGTATTGCAACAGTTATTAATAGCCTGTACCACACAGCTTCCCTGAGAATTAAGGAAATCCCTTTATAAACCTATAAACCTATGCTTTATGTCAATACTCATTCAGATGATAGATTCAACTACCAGAAATCCAGTGATTTTCTCTAATTAAAGCACTTTGTGGTTCCTTCCTCTTTCTTTATTCATCTTTTCTCCTCCTCTTCTCAAATAAAATCTGAAAATAGTTGTAAGTGCAAATGAGGTTGCAAACTTAGGCAGAAAATTTTATTATAAATAAATTTGGGACCTAAAAATCTATGTACAATGATGCAAATCACATTCTAGATTATATGTGGAAAATATATATTGCCATGCTATTGAGAGCATGTTCAATGTGGCTGTTTGGTATATATATATGTGTCAATTTTGACATTACCAGGTGTCATGCATTTAGGACATCTTATACAAATGAAAAACATTATTAGAATTATTACCTACCTTCTAAAATTCTTCTTATATTTTCTACATTCTTGTCTAATTCAGCGTTACACGGCCCATCTGAAATGACCATCCTCCAATGGTATTTCTTTTCTGTTTAAAATATCTGTGGATAATACCTTGATAGCAAACAATAAGCACATCTAGTATCCAGATCTTAGTTTGTAGAGATTATATCCCACTAAAAAGAACCAGGGATCCTTGGAGAAGTAGATGATTCTAGGTTGCTTGTGCCACAAAATATGAGTACAGTAAGTCCTCACTTAATGTTGTTGACAGGTTCTTGGAAACTGACATTAAGCAAACTGATGTATAATGAAACCAATCTTTTTTTCTCATCAATGTTGTAACAAAACAATGTTGAATGAAATGATGTTATTCAAGGATCTGTTGTATGTCATTTCACTTAAAATCAGTTTCCAAGAACCTATTGATGATGCTGAAGACTTACTGTACTCAAAAACTGATGGGGTCATGCCAAAAAGAAGACAGAAACCAGCTTGAAAGGGCTCCCACTTGCTAAATATGGGATAATATAGAGTATCAAAATGAATAATGACTGGAACAGATTATAACACATTAAATAATGAAAGAATTCAAACCAACACCACTCTTAAAAATATTAAGGGGCAGGGAAGAAGAGAAGGGAAGGTTGTTTACAGAATAATGTCAACTAATTAACGTAGGATTGTTAGAAAACCAACATTTTGCAATCACCATTGTAATAATTGATTCAGCCAAGAATCATCAATAGATGTAAAATCATTGAGTGAAATGTTGTCAGGGAAGAATATATTCACAGTCTCAAAGTACCACTAGTTACAACTATGAATCACAAAGAGGAAAAGGTACTTTTATAATGGAGAGGTCTGGTGGACACCACTTGAACCAAATGATCAAATGTAATGTTACTAATAATGGGAAAATTTGACATCATGTGCCCTCTCGTGTGATGCACTAAGGACACAGATCACACATGAAGTATTCCTGCCAGAAAAAAAGATTCTAACCATTAGGAAATAATCAGACAAAGCAAATTCAAGAACATTATGCAAAACAGTTGACCTGGACTCTTCAAAAATGTCAGTGTCATGAAAGGTAAAAAATGCTCAGGGATAATCTTTAAAAGAAAGGAGAGACAGGCCAGGCGTGGTGGCTCATACTCGTAGTCCCAGCTACTTGGGAGGCTGAGGCAGGAGGATCACTTGAGCCCAGGAGTTTGAGGTTGTTGTGAGCTAGGTTGCCACCAGGGCACTCTAGTCTGGGCTAGAGACCTTGTCTCAAAAAAAAAGGAAAGGAAAGACCACTAAATGCAATGTATGATCATTAATTGGACCTTGGGTTTTAAAAATATAAAAGACACTTATTAGTTATTATTGTTATAAGAAATATGAATATGAAATGTACATAATAGTATAGTATCAATATTTAATTTCCTGAGTGTGATAATTTTCCTAGCTGTGATAAATGTATTATAGTTATGTAGAAGAATGTATTTTTCTTAGAAAAAATATGCTTGAAGTATGTATGGGTGAAATGTCAAGACATCTGAAACTTATGTTTAAGTCTCTCAGATCGCTCACAAAAAAGTGTGTGCATGTGTGTGTGTGCATTTACGCAAAATCAGAAACATTTAAATAGACAGAAAACAAATTTGACAAAACATTAATGATTGATGAATCTACATAAAGAGTATGTGGGTATTCGTTGTACTATTTTTACCACTTTTCTATAGGGTTAAAATTTTTCAAAATAAAAAAGTAGAAAAAATAACATGTAAAAAAGAAAAATATTTAAAAGATGCTGACCCAAAGATAAATGTAAGAGGCAAAGTTGTAATAGCAAAGTTAGAAGTAGAGTAAGGACAGAAAGTCCAAATCTATGACTTCTCGTGGCCCTATTCCCATGAAACCACCATGCTGCCTCAGAACATCCTATCATATGCCATATATTATTCAAGTTAGGAACTAAACACACTTCCATAATGTTAGGGTCATAAGCTCTTGATCTTATGTCACAAGAAAAACATGTATGAGAAATTCTAACACTCTATAGCTTAAACTGTTTCATGTCTTCTTTCCTGCAGACATGGTCTCCAGACCCCTCTTGCTGAAGGGTTGACTGAATTTTATTTTCCTTTGCTGTAGGTTTGTCACAGTGATAACACAGTTCCCACAGTCTGGAAGGAGAGCTAGATGCCAGCTCTTCCAGTCATTTTAAAACGGATTTTTGAAAGTCAGAGGCAAAATTTCCTATCTGGTTTACAATGCTTCCTTCCTCCAATATTTATGTGAATCTTCCTTTTCCTGGGCATATTCTGTATATGACTCCTCTTTCCTCCCTCATGGTTTTCCTCTATCCTAGGGACTTAGTCAAATGCCACTGTTGGTTCTCTATGTGTGTCACCCATGACCATGCATGCATACTTCTCCTCCTCCCCTTATTCATTATTTATTCTTCCATGATAATTACCTATGTAGGTCACTTTATTTTAAATGATAGTTTTACAAATGGTTAAGCACATGAGCATTTGTATGTAAAAGAGCAGAAGAGATGAATAACAGATACAAAATATACCACAGAAAGCTGGATTAGGAAAGAAAGATAAACATGGGCCTGGAATTTCTTCTTTTTTAATTTTATTTTTTATTGTATGTATTTAAGGTGTATGACATGATGTTTTGATATACATATATATACAATCAAATAAATTTACATATCCATCACCTTCCACAGTTACTTGTGTGTGTGTGGTAATCTCTATTTGTACCTCTATCATCATCTGCCTTTTTCCATTTAAGGAGTTGTCTTGATCTCATGTTTTCTTTTTTTTAAAATTTTTTAAATCTTTTTTTTTAAAAGGGGTGGGGGTTTGTGAGGAGGGGTGCTCAGTTGCCTTGTTTGTTTTTTTGGGTAGAGTGCAGTGGCACCATTGTTGCTGCAACTTCAAACTCCTGGGCTCTAAGCGATCCTTCTGCCTCAGCCTCCGGGTAGCTAGGACTACAGGCACACACTGCATCACCCAGCTGTTTTTTTTTTTTTTTTCCTTGCCTTTTTGGTAGAGATGGGGTCTCACTCTTGCTCACAGTAGTCTTGAACTCCTGCACTCAAGCAATCTTCCCACCTTGGCCTCCCAGAGTCCTAGGATTACAGGTGTGAGCCACAGCACCCACCGATCTCAAGTTTTCAATGGCTCTTTATTACTTTAAGTACCCTTGTGATTTTTGTGGACTCTACTATCTTGAAAGTGAAGTAAGGTTTGTTTGCTGTTTTCAAGGAACTGCAATGGCTATAGAACATGGTGAACCTGGCCAAATTGAAGACTGCTTTGCAAGAATTATGACTTAAGCCAGGCGCGGTGGCTCACGCCTGTAATCCTAGCACTCTGGGAGGCCGAGGTGGGCGGATCGTTCTGAGCTCAGGAGTTCGAGACCAGCCTGAGCAAGAGCGAGACCCCATCTCTACCAAAAATAGAAAGAAATTAATTG
>CAUYSK010072170.1:0-10331 GCA_963575035.1 Avahi laniger | reverse complement strand
GGCATCCTTGGAGTGACACAGTGCAATGAGACAGAGATACTTAATGTAAATGGATATCTGTAGTATATTTACATGTATTAAAGATCCCTTTAAATTAGAAATTATATATCTCAAGATATAAATTGACTTCTAGCTGTATAACAAATTTCATTGAAATAAATAAGTGAAATGTTTTATCAGGATAGAATATTGAATGTCAAATATAGCACAACTATATTTAGAAGAGAATTGTTCAATCAAAACTAGAAATCTTTTGTATTTATTAGAGTTGCTTCTGTACAAGATTTTTAGCTCTTCAAGGTTCAACCTCTAATAACCTCAAACCCTCATTTGATGATGCAATGTGTTTGAGGTAAATGGGTGAGATGAAAAATTAATGTTTTATTTTCTTAATGCATTTCTTCACTCCCAATCTTTCAAATTATCTGAAAGCTAAAAAGCTGCAGAACTCCGTAAGGTCCACTGACAATAGTGTATAAAGTAGAATTTTTTAGTGGAACAATAGATAAATTTATAGCATGAACAAGTTTTAAACCTGTTGTTTTACAATGAACTCTAATTTTAGAATCAAGGTTAAAAATATTTTATACCAAAATAAAACTTAAAAGGAGTTACCTGTAAATAGCTATTATGTATCATAAAATGTTTCCATGAACATAGATTCAAGGAAATTCTCTATAATTAAGAATAATTGCTCTGTGAATTAATACTTGTGTACAGTGTTTCAATTTAGTCCATTGTATTTGTAACATAATTTTATGACTAGAATCCAATGTGTCCCCCTGCTGGTCATCAGTGAAAGTACAGACAAGTAAGATTATTCATTCAATATTCTTGTCATCTTTGTCTATACTTGCAAAGAATACCTGTCTGAGTAGTTTTAATGAGGAGTTGGCAAATTTCTAAATTAATTAGTCTATTTGGATATTAGGAGTTTGCTAGCTAAGAATGCTATACCCATCTTCATCTGGCAGAAAATCTATGCAAGAGAACTATATTCTTGAATCTGCATTTAGAACAAGGGTCAGCAAACTATTTAATGTGACCTGTGGTCAAAATTCCCCACCCTTCCATCACCATCTGTTCTATGTTCCTTGAGCTAAAAATGGCTTTTACAGATGAAAATTTACAATTTGTTTGATGATAGAGACCACTAACTTTGAACCTGAATTAAGAGAACTCTTATTCCCCCAAAAAGAATTTCATTATTCTAACCAGTAGACTTATAAGATTTTGATTATTATTATTATATGTTGAATTTCATCAGTAAAAATTTTTAGAAATTTGTTTTCTCTCTTGTATATAAGTATGTACATAGTATCCTTGATTTTGCCTCTTAGCCGACAAAGCCTAAAATATTTGCTGTCTGGCCATTTACAGAAAAAGTTCACTACCTCTTGACTTAGAAAGTAAAGATCTCAGAAACTGAGGGTCAAGATTAATAAAAAGAAATTAAGCCAAAACTCACTTTTTATGAATCTGTATCATACCATGTTACCTCTTTTATTAATGATATGTACTTATTCTTTTGTAGAAGAAACCTCCTTCCAGTAAGTATACTTTCTTACAATGCATGTCTTTTCCCCTCTGACAACTAATTTTCTATTAATCATCTGTTTAAAGTCAAAAGTGGAAAGTCGGGTTATTTTTGTAGGTTTAATCCTATAGAAAGTTACTCAAGTTCATCAAGAAATCCCACCTCTTACTTCATTCCTCATTTCCACTTGTAAATGATTATCTGGGTAAGAAATATGCTCACTATTTTGACTTCATAGGCATTTCCATAGTGCTACTTTTAAAAACCGTATTTACTGTATTTTGCTATATGGAAAATTTTCAAGTAAAATTTTACTCAACAGTCCTTTTTAACATTAATTTAATACCGATTTTGTGCCCAACACTGTTTTAAGGACTGGAGATATAGCACTGAACAAAGCAGGCCAAAAAAACCAACCAAACCTTGTCTTGTGGGGCTTACATGCTAGCAGAGAAAGACAGAAAGTAAACAAAGATAGATACTACGTAGTATGTTAGATGGTGATAAGTATTATAGGAAAAATAAAGCAGGTAAGAGAACAGAGAATACATAGGGCAAGAATGGAAATTGTCATTTTAAACAGGGTGGTTAGGAGGGATCTCGCCGTTGAGGGGATGTTTGAGGAAGATCTGGCGGTGAAGAAGCAACTCATGTGGATATACATGAGAAGAGTGTTGAGGCAGAGGAGAGAGAACAAATGCAAAAAGCTCGAGGCTGGGCATGTCTGGAATGTCTGAGGGACATCAGGGGAAACCGAGAGAGGAGGCGAGTGCACAGAAATCACAGGGGCCACATCGTATGGAGTCCCTTCCAGACAGTCGTGAGGAGCCCGGCTTTAGTTACGAGTAAGATAGGAAGTCACTGGAGGGCTTTGAGCAGAGGAGTAGCAGCATCTTACTTAATTCTTCAAAGCTCACACTGGCTACTCTGTTAAGAATGAACTACAAGGTGATAAAGGATAGAAACAAGGAGATCAGGTAGGAAACTGCTGCAGTAACCAGGGCAAGAGAAAATGGTGGCTGGTACCAAAGTGTCAGTGGTAGGATCCTGGATGTATTTTTTTTAACAAGCTGATAATCTACTGGATGTGGGCTGTGAGAGGGAGATAGAAAAATCGAAGGTGGCCTCAAGGTTATGAGAAGGATGGAGTTACTGTTTATGGAAGTGTAGAGAATTTTAGGAGGAGAGAGTTTGGGAGCAGTGGTGGGGATAGGTGGAGAGGTCTGGAATGTTTGGTTTTTAATATTTGATATGCTTATTAGATTCCATGTAGAGATAATGAGTAACTGAGTATACAAACCTGGAGCTTGGGAAAGTAACTGGAAATGGAAATGCAGGAGTCATTGGTGCATGAGATCTGGATGAGATCACCAAAGCCCCCAGTTTGTGGGCAAGTATTTTGTGACTGTCTTTCTTATATGTAAGGACATGGTAGACCCAACTTTGGGTCTATGGGAATTCCGTTATGCTTCAACTGCCACAGCTTTAGATAGTTTGTCATCTAAGTCCTTTGAAGACTTAGTTAGCTGCCATTGATTTCCTGTTCCCAGACTTCTGGCTCAACCCTGGTCTCTCAGTACTAGTCCAGGTTGGAGTCCACGTTATCAGGACTAACATCAACAAAGAGAGCGAGTCCTGTACAGCAAGGTAGCCTAAATGTGTTGCCTCTTCCCCAAGCTCCCAGCCTTTAGGTGATTGTGAGGACTTCACTTTTATTGAGAAACATGGAAAGTAATTGGAGGGTTTTGAGCATAGGGGAGAGATCACCTTACATAAGCAGAAGGGTTGGCAGTGCTGCGGTGAAGAAGGTTATTCTTCCATCAATATCTCTGTCAAACCAGGTAGTGATCCGGGAGGGAATATCTTTCTTCCTAGACACATTTCCTCTCATTTATTGAATCTGTAGCCTTCAAAATGTATTGAATGATGAAATGGGTGACTAGAACACCAGTCACCATGTAAAACTTTCTTTGCAAGGGAAAAAAAGGGAATTTTGAGATTATAATATTCAAGCTTTCAAAATTTTAAATATTAATATGTTAAGTTAAAAATGAATAAGCTTCTGGCTTGTAAGTGCCACAGAAATCTTTTGTATACCAACTCTAAGCTACATTTAGATTCACAGGGCTTCACACACACTGATATTTTGTTGCCTGGCTTTCTCTGTGAATATTGTCTACATATATAAGAAATTCATTTAGGATTGTTGGCTTTTTTTCCTACCTGGCTAAGATAAATGTTCATGTTCTTGCTGAGAAAACGTATGGGATAAGATTAACCAAAAGAAGGTATGTGTTTCAGGATTGGAAGTTATAATGTACTAAATATTGTCTTTTATATTCCACAAATAGGAAGAGTAGTTCTGCATCTAAAGCCACTACAATGAGTGAAAATGTGAGTATTTATTTTTAAAGCATATTTATAGAATGGATGTTTTTAGAGAATAGGACAGGGAAATGAAGCAATTGTGTGGAAGTTGCAAATTTTCACTTTTGTTTTCACCTCACACCAAACATTTATCTCTTCTTCATGTTGGGAACATTACAATTCTTCTCTTCTAGCTATTTAACAATATACAATAAATTATTGTAATTATAGTTTCCCTACCATACTATGGAATACTAGAACTTATTCCTTCTATCTAACTGTATTTTTATACCTCTCATTTTCACTTTTAGTACATTTTTTGTTTTAAAAGACAGAGTCTTGCTTTGTCGCTAAGGCAGGTGTGCAGTGGCATGATCATAGCTCATTGCAGCCTTGAACTCCTGGATGCAAGCAATCCTCCTGCTTCAGCCTCCCAAAGCAATTAGGACTACAGACGCATGACACCCTTCCCAGCTAATATTTTAAAATATATTTTATAGAGATGGGGTCTCTCTGTGTCACCCAGGTTGGTCTTGAACTCCTGGCCTCAAGTAATCTTCCCTCCTCTGCCTCTCAAAGTCCTGGGATTACAGACATGAGTAATACACTTTGTGTCTGTCACTGGTATTTAGAAGGAGTTACGTAAATGTTTCCTTTCCCTGTCTGGGATGGCATGATAAAGAGGGCTGACATTTGTAGGGCAATTACAGAAAGTGAACTTTATCATTATTTTTTTCTCATGGTGTTTTCTGTAATTAGTGTGTCTTCTTAGCATCAGTAGGCCTGGCATTATCAGTTCTATTTGATAGATGAGGAAATTAAGACACAAATTCACACAGAATAACAGAGCTGGGACCTTTTGCTTCCTGGCAGCTTGACCAAGCAGATTGTTTCCAACAGATTTGTGGTTCCAGAACTCACCTTTGGTTATTTGACACACTTAGAAAATTTTAGAACTATGCAATGTCTTAGTCTTTTTGGGCTACCATAACAAAAACACCATAAACTGGATAACTTGTAAACAATAGAAATTTATTCACGCAGGTCTGGGGACTGGGAAGTTCAAGTTCAAGGTGCCAATAGATTCAGTGAGGGCCCATTCCTCATAGACGGCACCTTCTTGCTGTGTCCTCATATAGTGGCTGGGCAAACAAGCTCTCTCCAGTCTCTTTTATAAGGACACTAATTCCCTTCGTGAAGGCTTTGCCCTCATGACCTAATCACCACCTAAAGGCCCCACCTTTTAATATTACTGCACTGGGGATTATCAGGTTTCAACATATGAATTTTGGAGAGACACAAACATTTAGACAAGAGCATAGAATATCCTCTGCTATTATTGAAAGGAATATTCCAGGATTATTTCAAGATGCAATAATTACCTAATTCAGGTGGTTTATGGAATGTAATTTAGACATTTGGACCCTTGTGTACTTTTATATTTGTAAACACTGTAGTAAATCTGTAAATACCACTCATTGCTCAGATTTTGTAGCTTTTTGGATGGATATTCAAACTTTTGGATTATTTTTTAGGAATATAGTAGGGGGAAGGGGGATTTCCAGTATTTTTAGAGGCCTGAGTCTTGTCTCGAAAAATGAAGAGTGGGTTCTCAGAAACCCTTGATAATCTTTTATGGGGATTCTCTTTGATTTCCTTTCAGTACAGCTTGGAGTGGGGTGTGAACATCAGTATTTTAAACACTTGGGTGATTCCAATGGACACTAGTGTTTAACACCTATTTACTGCTCCATGGAGTTTTTTCCTGTTAAAATTTGATTCTTAAAAATTACTCCAGAAACTGTCTATCACAGAAGTCACCTTATTTTGTAGAGTGCTATACTGAAACCATACTATTCTTTAATTAGGGGGAAACGAGCATGTAACTTTGTATTTGTTCCTACAGTTTATGGAAAGTACATCTTGAGTATGGAATTAACTAATCTCATCCCTCTATACAGTAAATAGCACTTTGTGGCTGAATGAGAAGAGTAAAAGCCTTTTACTTTTTGTTTGCTTTCCTCTCAGTTGCCCTCATCAACCAAGGGCTAAAGTCTTCTTCAGTTCCATTTTGCTCTACATCAGGGTTTCTCAACCTCAGCACTATTGGCATTTTGGGCCACATAATTCTTTGTGTTGAGGGGCTGTCCTGCTCTTTGTAGGATGGTTAGCAATAGCCCTGGCCTCCATCCGTTAGATGCCAGTAGCGTCCCCCTTATAAACAGGATTTTTCTTGTTTGAAATTCCAGTCCTACTTTACTCTCTGGGCCAAGTTTGAAAGTACCTTATCTGCTAGGATTTAGTTACTTAATTTTCCATAAAATAGATTTAATTAAATGTATGTTGGTTTGTACCTGTAAGTTTCTTACAGTAGATGTAGCTTGCTATTCATAAGATTTACATTTCTTTAAATATGAATTAGTACATTAAACTTGTTTTTTCTTTCTTTTCCTAGGATTTCAAGCATACAAAATCATTTATAATTTAAAAGATTACACCTTTGAGATACACCAAAACCACAGTTGTTATGGAAGTTATTAAACTATTATACAACTCTGCTTTGTCTTACATTTGCAAAAAATGTACATGAGGAAATGAAATTGGTATTTCATTATAATTTGTATGACTGCTAATTCACCTGCATTTGTTATTTTAAACAAATAATTCTGTCAACACCTAAAATATAGTCTGGCTTCCATGTCTGGACTGAGTTAAAAAAATCAAAAAATTTTGTAATATTCTGGGTTTTGTGAAATGTTAACAGTGTCCTAACTTCTAGAGAAGGTTACTAAAATATAGCGATTGTGAAGTTAATCCATAGATGATGAAAATGTGAACTGCACACACCTCTATGCAAGAGTCTGACTTAGGGGATTCAGAAAATACTCTGACAGATGCAAAAGGAACCTCTGGTCTCATTTCGACTAGAATTCTCTTTTCTCCCCTAATATAATCCTTATTCCGCTGCTCATTTATCACTAATATATCCACAGAAGGGAGGAAGTGGGGGTAAGTCTTATGCCCAAGGATTTTGGGCACTTTGTGTTTATTTTTATTTCTGAGAACCAGCGTCAACATGAAAAGACCTACCTAATGGCTGGAGCTCACAGATGTGCACCATAGGATTCACCTGCTGTGTGTCACTGCTTTCTTCATTAAACATAATTTTGACGGTCAAACACAAATCCCAGTGGCTCATTTCACCCTCAGAGCTGCTTGCTGCTATTTCCTTCCCCTAAGACTTCTTTGAAGAGGATCAGTGACCTTGACATCAGAACTCACCGCTGGGTCTTACACAACCTTGCAGATATCTTTACCTGTATGAGTGATGACTTTGCATCTTTTTGTCTCTAAAAATTATGCAATGAAATTCTGGGCAGGCCAAGTCCCTTGGGAGTGGGGGTTGCCAATCCTGCTTTAGGGAAAGCAGGGATACAGAAGGAAGAAGTAGCTGTCTATGAGGAAAATGCAATGAAAAAGCTCACTGTGAATCCCTGCATCTGGCACCTTTCTTGAGCCATAGGAGGGCACACAAGAAATGACTGAAATGAAAAGTAAGTCTGATCATCTGGTTTCTCAGCTGATTAACCACAAAAAGCATCCAGCTAGTGATACAATGTGAAAGTTCCAATGATATATTTAATAGTAAGAGCGATTAGGCTATGTTTAAAAAGCATTGTCATTTTTAACTTATTTTGGTTATTCAATTCATAATCAAAACAAAATATGGCTAGGGTACGTCCTGTTCTTCTGGACAAATCTGGAGAAAAAGGTCACTCTGAACATGGTGAAGCTGCTTTCGAAGGAGTCTGCTCTTCCTACCCACTAGGCGAAGCAAATCTCCAGCATTCACTGAACAAACAAATGGATTAAGCACACACTGAGTGCCTAGCATGTACCTGGACACCGGGAAGATGCCTGCTACCCCTTTGACTTGTCTGTGGCATTCGTTGCTTCTCAATAGATCCCATCCTGAGGATCAGGCTTCTGTAACATGGCTGTGCCCCAAATGCCATATTAGTCAGCAAATATCTTTGTAAAGAGCCAGATAGTAGATATTTTAAGCCATATGATTCCTGTTGCAACTACTGGACTCTGCCACTGTAGCACAAAAGCAGCCATAGAAAATAAGCAAATGGGCGTGTCTGTGTTCCAATGAAACTTTATTTACAAAAACAGCAGGCACAGACAGGATTTGGCTCACAGGCATAGTTTCCCAACTCATGGTGGTGAAGGATAGAAAAAAATACCTGTCTACAGGCTTTTGTAAGAAATCAAGCTAAATATTGCCTATGCTTTGATTGGAAGATTTGCTTTGGTTTGAGGAACGCTTTCCTCTCAGACTGGCAAATGCCTATGTGATGCTCGAAGATGCCTCTTCAGACATACCTATCATCCCACAAGATCAACTTCTTTAACTGAAACCACACAAATCCATATTGGTGTGTGAGGGGGGAATATGTAGTGCCTTAGCTTCGCTAATAGATGAAAAGCTTATTTTTCAGACATTACAGGCTAGCAGATTCATTTTTTGCATCTAACACTCTCTTTGTCATATATTACACATTATCTTAAAATATTGTATACAGCTAAGTAAAAATCATTGTATAAAGAATGCTTTCTCCCACACAAAGGACATAATATTGGGCACTAATTTTCTAATTATTAAACGTATACCTGTGGGTCACTGGTGTCTAGGCTTGTGTCTCCATTTGCTTTTACTTGAGAAACTTGAACACTAAACAGCTGGTAAAATCGCATTGTAATTCTGAGAGCATTTTATTTTCTTGCAGTGAATTGTATTGTACAGAGATTAGGGCTCTAGAATCTTTAATTGTAAGTTTTGTTGTAATTATTATTGTTGCTGTGTAACTAGAATTAATTTATTTTTAGTTGGAGGTTTAACCTAACTAAATCTGGAATGATTGTTTTTTTAATACAACATTGCAAAGAACTTCCTTCATCCCACAGGTGGCTTTGTTTGATTAAATTCTACATTAATAAAAATAGCTGACTTGCTAAACGTTTTAGCCCCATTTAACAGTGCAGGGGAAGAGTCATCCAGCTATTGTTGTGCAATAAAACCCAGGAAACTACACCCTCTTACCATCTGTAGCTACAAGGCTAGCCCTTCAGCTGCTTAAGATTAGAATCTCATCATCTCTGTTTGGATGACTGCCAAGTTCTCAAATGCTGAGAAAAAATGTTCTGAAAATAAAAAGCAAAAACTTTATTGAACACTTTATAGATGTTAGAGGTGGCGGTGGGTGGGTCGAGGTGAGGATGTATAAAATCTGATCTCAACAATGCTATAAAGTGGGCAATGTCATCATTTTGCAGATGAGGAAACAGACTGTTAGTGATTTGCCAAGAGCTGATGAGTGAGGAGTCAGGGTCTGTGTGGACCCAGGTCCATCTGATTCAGGATGTTTCACACATCATGTTTTTTTTCTCTACCCCTCAAGATTCCTTTCTTGTGCTTTCTCACACTTTCCCTTAGTGCTCAGTAATCTCTGGCCCATCCATGGCCTCCCTGGTTTCATAGCCTACACACAAAACTTTTCTGCCTGCCTTCTTCCTCCTCCCCATCTAAATACCACATTGAGCCATTTCATTCTCATCCACTCTCCACTAATGCCTAAATCTCAAATTCTATCACCACCATCCCCCCCTTCCTATCTGTAAATCTCTCCACCTTTAACCTCCCATTTATTCATTGACTCCATCATTCTTTGGTTTATTTGATTTTTTGCTCAACTGCTTTAATCCTGTTATCTCCGGATTTTGTTACTATCTTAACTTTCTTCTTCTGCGACCTTCCCCCCTCAAGACGGTACCTCTATCTTAGTCACAATTTCAATCTCTCCTGTTCCAAAGGCTCCTTTGCCCTCAAGTTCCTCCTTCCCCACACCCCATCTGTCAGTTTGCCTGATTACTCTCTTGAGCAATGTCAACTCCCTTCTACTCCTGGCTAAAAACCTTTCATTCTTCCTTTACCTAATCTATCACCAAGGTCCACATTCCTTAGCCTGAAATTCAAGCCCTCCCCGCATCCACACACACACACACACACACACACACACATCGCATCACATTGTCACAACTTACCTGTTCAGCTACATGTTCACTATCCTTTTTGGTTGCCTTATGCTACCATCGAGCTGAACTATGGTGATTTTTATCTTAATGACCCATTTTCCTCTTCTTCTATACATTTACTTATAATACTGCCTCTACCTGGAATGCTAATTATTCTAATCACAAGATGTGTAAATTCTATCCACTTTTTTTTTTTTTTTTTTTGAGACAGAGTCTCACTTTGTTGCCCTGGCTAGAGTGAGTGCCGTGGCATCAGCCTAGCTCACAGCAACCTCAGACTCCTGGGCTCAAGCAATCCTACTGCCTCAGCCTCCCAAGTAGCTGGGAC
>CAUYSK010072169.1:0-83900 GCA_963575035.1 Avahi laniger | reverse complement strand
GGTCAACTGTATGAAAATATGGTTTTTAGGATAGTAAGAATATAAGGACTTCTTTACCCTTTTTTTGTATTGTTAAATTGTCTTTTTACCTGTAATCCTAGCTCTCTAAGAGGCTGAGGCGGGTGGATTGTTTGAGCTCAGAAGTTCGAAACCAGCCTGAGCAAGAACGAGACCCCATCTCTACTAAAAATAGAAAGAAATTAATTGGACAACTAAAAATATATAGAAAAAATTAGCCGGCCATGGTGGCGCATGCCTGTAGTCCCAGCTACTCAGCAGGCTGAGGCAGAAGGATTGCTTGAGCCCAGGAGTTTGAGGTTGCTGTGAGCTAGGCTGACGCCACGGCACTCACCCTAGCCCGGGCAAAAGAGTGAGACTCTGTCTCAAAAAAAAAAAAAAAAAAAAACTGTCTTTTTAGCTACATTTAGTGTGATTGCTTTTCAAAAAAGAAGGCGTATCTTATATTTTCTAGTAAAATCAGGATAGAGTCTAGAAACGGACCCACAGATATATAGCAAATTGATTTTCTGCAAAGACGCCAAGGTAATTCAATTAGGAAAGAATCATTGTTTCAACTAATGACATTAGATACTATATTGGTCATCTGTTAAATATATAGGAAAAAAATAAACCACAACTCTTCTATCATATACAAAAATTAACTCAAAGTAAGCCCAAGAAATAAATTTAAGAGCTAAAATTATAAAATGTCTATAAAAAAATAGAAGAAAATCTAAGTGACTGTGATTTAAGCAAAGATTTCTTATAGCACAAACTATAAAAGAAATATTTGAAAAATTGGACTTCATAAAACTTCTTAAAATAAATGACACTGTTAAGAAAATGAAAAAACAAGCTACAAAAAATATTTGCAAAACGTATATCTGAAAAGGACTGTCTCAGAACATATAAAGAACTCTCGGAACTCAGTAAAGGAAACAAACTCTCTAATTTTCAAAATGGTCAATTGACCTGAACGTCATCAAAGAAGACATGTGCGTGGCAGATAAGCACATGAAACGTCGTTACTCACTAGGCGAACGCGAATAAAAGCCACAAAGAGGTACCCAGTATGATCACTGGGATGATTAAAATGTAACAGACTGACCACACTAAGTGCTGAGAGCATGTGGAGCAGCTGAAGCTCTCCCTTGTTGACGGCGGGGAAAGCAAAATTGTAACAGCCACGTGGGAGAGTAGTTTGGCAACTTCTTAAAAGTTAAACATAAACTTACACTGTGATCCAGTAATTC
Organism: Avahi laniger; assembly: GCA_963575035.1. Taxonomy (NCBI): domain Eukaryota; kingdom Metazoa; phylum Chordata; class Mammalia; order Primates; family Indriidae; genus Avahi; species Avahi laniger. Next base: position 82,647 of record CAUYSK010072169.1, on the reverse strand, counting down.
CACTTATAGGTATTTACTGCTCCCCGCAAAAAAAAAAACAAAACAGAAAACAGATGTCCACATTATCACCTGTAAATGAGTGTTTACAGCAGCTTTATTCATAGTGGCCAAGAATTGGAAACAGCCCCAACGTCCGGCACCTGCTGGGTGGGTGAACGAACTGGGGTATCCGGGCCATAAACCTCGGCGCAGCTATTAACCGGATCAGCTGCTTGTACAAACAGCAATGCGGGTGGCTCTGAAAATCGTCATATTAACTTTAAAAAGCCAAACATCAAAGACTCCAGACTGTAAGAGTCTGCTTATGTGCAATCATTCAAAAGGCCAAACCACAGTGACGGAAGGCAGAGCAGTGGTTGCGGGGAGCTGGGGGCCGAGGGAGGGGATTAACTACAGAGGGGAATGAGGGAACTTTCTGGAATGATGGAAATTTTCTAGGTCATGATGGTTATGCAACTGTACACATCTGTCAAAATGCATCAAACCGTCCACTTAAACTTGGTGAATTTTATTGTATGTAAATGATACCCCCTCAAAACTGACCCCCGCAAAAAGCGTCTCGCAGTGGAAGCTGCTAACAGGTTTATGATCAAGGGCAAGTCCATGCCCTGTGGTCGCCAGGAGATTGCTGCGGGGAGAAGCAAGATTTCAGTTTCATTTTGCCAGAGGATTCCTCTAAATCTAAGTGAGCAAAAGCAAAACATTCTGCAGAATTTTCAGAGTTTTCCTGATGCCTCCCCCGCCCCCGTGTCCCCGGCCAGCCCGTGGCAGCTCTTCCAGCCCAAGAGTCTCAGCTGAGACTCTCGGTTTCTCTTCTTATTAGAGGAGTTTGACCACGTGCCCACGGGGTGACGCAAGCCTTCTCCAGCTCGGCACTGTCGACGTTGGGGCCGGAGCGTCCTTCGTGGCGGGGGCTGTCCTGTGCGCTGTAGGATGTTGAAGAGCATCCCGGCCTCTACCCGTGAGATGCCAGTAGCAGCCCCAGTTGTGACAGCCACAAATGTCTCCAAACATTGGCAATGTCCCCTGGAGGTAAAATCACCCGCACTGAGAGCCACCGAGTCTCAGTGTCCTCCTTTGGCTTCTTTCTCCTTTGACTCTCATCTCTCTGCCCCCTGTGGCCTCTGCTCCCCAACCTTCAAACCGCAGCCACCCCCGGCACCGTTCTGGAGCCTGCAGACCCTCTGTCAGGAACCCAGAGGAGAAAGCGTCTCTCTGTGGTGGCAGAGGCAAGGACTGTCCCATGTAAGGCTACCCTCAACATAGGGTCCTAAGGAGGGGCCTGGTGGCTTCTAAAATGGCAAAGCACCGTGGTCCCTGGGGAAGTGGCCATCCACTGGGGAATTACCCAGCCTGCCCCGCCTGCTCTATGTCACCCCGGTTTCCTCAGCATGAGTGGGGGCCCTCCCAGCTCAGGGACACCACCCTTCTCCCACTGACCCCCAGGCATTTGGGAGGTCTGAGCAGCAAAAACCCAAAGCACCAGAAATCCCTAGGAAGGGCTTTTTCCCACCCGTCTCTAGGTATTGGAGTCACTGGATGCAAAAGAAATTGATATAAAAGGAAACTGAATATCAGGCACCACTTCCTATCAGAGGGACCCACCACGCAGGACCCTGGGGCAGTCCCTCAGGCTGCCAGAGTGACAACCGTGACCCATAGAAGGCACCGGGGATACACCTGCAGGAGCAGCCCACGGCGAGACAGAAACCTGGATTATAAACATACCGGCGCTGGGTTTTTTCCCACTGCCCGTCTTCAGGGAAAGGGCAAACCAGCATTGGTCACTGTCCCTGGGGCTGGATGGGAAGTGACTTCTGAGGTTGTTAAATGTCATCCGTTGCTGTGTTGCTGTCTCAGTAGCTCTACTGCAGCCAGACTGTGGTTCCTTGAGGACTTACACGAGCCCGAACCCCCACAGACGCTCATGTGACAAGTGTGAAGGTAACAATGAGAGACCCTCACCTGTCAGGTTAAGATCATGTGTCGAGAGCTCTCTGTTCAGACAGTGGTCCCCGGTGGGGACCGGGTCTGGCCGAAGAGCCTCAGGACCTGGCCATGCACACCCTGGGCTCCGGCGCCTCCCCTCCTGCCACGGGCTGTCATGTTACAGGTGAGGGCGGCCTGGGAGGAAAGAATGTTATGGTTTACCTGGGCTCTGTTGAGAAGGTTCTGGATGTCCTGGCTGCCCTGAACTTCTCCACCCCCACCTCCAAAGCGGCCACCCTCAGCCCTCGGGGGAGGCCCCACTCGCTCTGCAGAAAAGAAAGGGGAAGCTCTTCCCGCAGAGTTCTGCTGGCGTGGCAAACACCGAGCCTGGAGAAGCGCCACCGTCTGCGCCTCCACACCAGTGCCCCGTGGCTGAACGCGGCCGAGGGACCGCCCTCTTCACCTCACCTTGGCTCTCAGCCGGCCTTCCCGCGGCCGTGGCCAGACACGTTTCCCTCCGCGTCCCTCTCTCCCGGACGACTCTCCGCCGGGGCCTGCCGCGCCCACCCGATCCTGTAGCTGTGTCCCTGGAGAACAGAGGGGCCAGGAGAGAAGCTATGTGGTCCCCGGAGACTGAGCTGAGGGGCCGGCTCGGCCGAGGGCCGACAGCCCCCCGAAAACGTGGAAGCTTTGCGTTCTCTGCCCTGACATGCTCGGGTGCCACCTCGCCAGGCTGGCGCTGCCCACAGCACGGTGTCACGTAAAGAGGCCACCGTGCTCACATCACTGTGTCACCCCAAGCCGGGCTGGAAAGCCCCTGGGGTTACAGTGTGGCGTCTTTCTTCCTCTCTCATTGGACAAACGCATGCCTGGCAAGTGGAAGGAACGGATACCAGGAGAGAAATTTTTGATTCGAGGAAAATTCAGCCAACATTCCTCTTTAGGTCCCAGGAACACTGCAGTGAACAGGAAAAGGGAGTTTCTGAAACAACAGGGGCACCAGACATCAAACGCACACGTGCGGGATGACAAACTGTGTCCCTCCTGTGACGGAAAGAGGCGACGGGGGACAGGGAGGGCGTGAGAGGGAGGGGAAGGTGCAGAGAGCGAGAGGAGAGCAGTGGGGAGAGAGGAGATGTGATGAAGGACCCTGAGATGGGGACAGTGTCCTGGGATAGCCAGGTGGGTCCAGTGTGAGCCTAGGGCCGTCGTGAGAGGGAGGGGTGAGAGTCGGAGCCAGAGAAGCCGTGAGGATGGAAGCGGGTCCAGAGAGGGAACGGAAGCTGTGAAGCTGCCACGCTGCTGCTTTGGGGGTGGGGGCAGGGCCGCGAGCCATGCAACGTGGGCTGCCGCTGGGAGCCGGAAAAGCAGGGAGCGGACGCTCCCCGGAGCCACCAGAAAGAGCCAGCCCTGCCCACGCCTTGACTGTAACTCAGTGGGACCCGTGTTTGACTTCTGGCCTCCAGAACTGTGAGAGAGTAAATGTGTGTTGTTTCACGCCACTGCGTTTGCAGCAATTTGTTAGAGCCGCCATGGAAACACACGCAGGACCTTAAATGTCTTCTGCTCCCATCCATTCCTCGAAGGACAAAAACACTGAAGAAGGAAATCGGGTAACATCGCCAGTGCGCAAGGTAGCGTGTGCTACCCAGGGGCCAAGCGGGATGTGCAGACAGCAGGAACAGTGATGGCTGAGAAGTCTTTCACTCCTAGCAGGAGTTCAGCAAGAAACGTCCCGGCCTGCTGGGATGGAAAAATCTGGAACCAAAACACACACAAAAGATTTCCTGGCCTCAAAACAAGAGCAGTTTATCCGACACACCACCCTGTGTCAATTATGACCGACCGGCCCACAGCAAAAGGTGACGTCGGGGAACAGGTAGGCACCCATGTGTGATTGCTCTAGGGTGGACAGGAGTCACACTCCGTACCTCCTGGAACATTCCATAATAGATTCTATGCCATGAGGAGCTCTGCACACAGTGAACAATTAACCACAGAAGATTTTGAGTCCCCGCGACGGAGGAGCCGGGCCCTAGGCCGGTGGTCGGAGAGCGGGACAGAGGGCGCTCAGGCTTCTCCGTGTCCGGGTTAGATGTAAGAAAACACTACAGCGTGGCAGGCAAACGGCAAATGCCTGGGCAGTCAGGGGCACGTCTGTGACAGAGGACAAGTTCGGGGTGGACTTTGAAGGTTGGACAAAGCTTGGGCAGGCAAAGAAGGTGGGGCGGACATCCCATAATACTCGAAGACCCTCGCCGGAACGGAAGGGCTGTGGGGTCGGCTCACTCTACTTAGCAGAGCGTGAGCAACCGGGCCTGCAAGGGGGAGGCTACAATGGGTCTGAGACCTGGGCTGAGGGCGGGGCACACACATGGTACCACTCAGGCCAGCAAGCCTGGGCTCCCTGCAAGTCCACTCCCAGGGGAGGTCACCATGGAGAATGTACACTGGCCAAGAGACTCTACAGGTGACAGAAACAGAAGCCAACTCAATCTAGCCGGACAGGCAAAGGGGATTTGTGTGATGGGGAAGCTCAGGGGGTGTGAAGATTTCAGGCATGGCTTGATCCAGGACCACAAGGGATATTGTCAGGCCCCGATGTCTCTCTCCATCTCTTAGACAAGTGCTTGTGGCCTTCAGGAAAACTGGCTTTTGGCAGCTCCAGACAGACCAACCATCTGCCCATTGAGCCCCTCAGTAGAAAGAGAACATCTGTCCCAAGAGCTCTGGCAGAAAAGCCTCCATCAGCTCAGCTTGGGTCCCCATCTGGGAGCCCTCCCCGCTTGATGGACTCCCAAAGGAAGAGAAGTTCTTTTTCTAAAACATAATTTATTAATTTATTATTATTAATTTATTCACATAACATAAAATTAATCATTTTAAAGTGAACAGTTCAGCAGCGTCAACTGCATTCACAGCGCTCTGCACAACCTCCGCCCAGTTCCAGAGCGCTCGCGTCTCTCCCATCTCTCCAGGGTAACACCTGGACCATTCGCGTTCGCTGCCCTTTCTCCCTGCCCAGCCGTGGCAACTGCCAAGCTGCTTTCTGTCTGCAGGGATTGGCTTGTTCTGGACGTTTCATGCCAGTGGGACCACACACCACGTGCTTGTTTCTGACAGACTACTTCACTCGGCGTCCCATTTCAGGGGTCATGCACCCAGCAGCAGGTGCCAGCCCCTCCTCCCTGTTTGCGGCCGAGTAACGTTCCATTGTGTGGACATGGGGACTTGCCTTATGTACTCACCATCTGGGGAAGGAAGAGGACTTCCGCGTCAGGGAAGGCCTGCAGAGGTGCTGGACCAAGGGCAGGGGAGACGTCCCTTCCCCATAGGACATGCTGATACTCGGATGGTCGCATACTGAATGGTCCCAGGGGGTCCTGGCTTCCCCCCAGCGAGAAGATACATCATGGCTCCTGGAAGCCTGAAAGCCCCAGAGACGGGAAAGGGCACGGACAGGCAGGTCCCTGGACAGTGTCAGGCGCCAGCCCGGTTCCCCACTGAGAAACCATCAAGTTTCCAGAAGAGACACCAAGGTAGGACCCCACCACAGCCCTAGCAGACCCTGAGCCACACATAATGTCCGACCTACACTGTCCCAGAGCTGACACACATGGGTCGGGCTCCCCTGAGACTGCGGGGGAGCCTGGCTCTCTCCCTCCTCACCGGGGAGGTGACACTCCCACCGCAAGAAGACAGCTGTGAGCACGGAAGCCGAGCAACGTATCCGCGTTTCTGGGAAACCCTAGTCGGGCACACATGCGGCTCCTGGGGCCGCCGTAGCAATGCACCGCAAACCGCAGGGCTGACGGGACAGAAAACCATCCTCCCAGCTCCGGAGACCAGACGTCCAAAGCCCAGGTGTGGGCAGCGCTGTGCTCCCTCTGGAGGCTCCAGGGGAGGGTCCCTCCTGCCTCTTGCCTCTGCTGGTGGCTCCAGATGTCCCTCAGCTTGTGGCTGCTCACTCCAGTCTCTGCCTCTTCATGTGGCCGCTTCTGCGTACCTGTGTCTTCCTTCTCTCGTAAGTACACTGACGTGGGACTTGGGGCCCAGCCAGGTAATCCAGGATGATCTCTCCGGAGATTCTTAGCTTGGTGACACCTGCGAAGACAGGGTCACACTCACAGGCTCTGGGCATTAGGACGTGGGCATCTCCTCGGGGGGCTGCCATTCTGCCCACGACAGGTGGCCAGACTTGTGCCTGGCAAGAGGTGCCATCTCCCAGCACCCAAGATCTCCCACCTCCTCCCTCCTCAGAACACGCTTTGCAGACCCCGAAGTGCCCCCCCGAGAGGGAGGGGATCCAGAGACCGTTCCGGCTCGGAGACCTGAAGTCAGGCGCTGCCGCTCCTGCCCCACCCGCCCTCGCGCCCCCTCCCTCTGCAGCTGGCAGCCCATCGCGGGCGACGGAGAGAGAAGACAAGGCACAGGGAGACCCGGAGCCACTTGGAGGCCAGTCACCTGTCTGAATCTCACTTCCTCCTCCTGACGCCAGGGCGACCGCGAAGCCTGCCAGGGCTGCGATGCGTGCGGGTGAGAAGGCGGCCGGCTGTCGGATGTCACAGCCCTGCAGACCAGGGCCACGTCCGTGCCCAGGCGAGATCAGCCGCCGGGTTGGGGGAAGCCGGGACGGGCCTGGTGGGGCTCTGACTCCCGCTACTTTGGACCTGTCGGAACCGTTTTTCTCATCTGAAAACAGAGCATTAATATTATAGTTACCCAGCCCAGGAACTAAGTGGGATGTTCGAGAAGCCCGTAGCCCACACTTGATGGATTTTCACAATTCTCTGCTCATGATCTGAATTTCTTCTACCTCAAAGAGGCAGGATAGGTGTGCCTGTTTCGGTGTATGCGTATATTTATAAGATAAACACTACACATATCTTACAGAGAGAAATTATATCACAGGTCAGGTGGCCACATGTCGTGGCCGAAAAACATTCAGCAATTTGGAACTTGTGCCTCGAGGGAAAAGAGCATTGCTCGTCCCTAAGTTGGGTGACTCTTTAAGGAAGGTTGCCAGTGACTGCGCCATACAAATTATTTCTGTGGTCACCCCATGTTTCACTGCAAGTGATCGTAAAGTGCTGTGTTAAGATAATACAAACCTTGGTCCAGCTAATCCAACGCGCAAACTGCACCCGTCTCAATGGCCGCCCGCTACATCTGGGTTGTGGGGTTTCCCCTGCTCTCCCAGGACCATCTTGATCCCACACATGACACTTGACATCTGACATCAGTACCAAGCAAGAATGCTGGTGTTTCACCCCTTCTGGACATTAGCAAACTTAATTTCCATTTTAGACAAATGGAAATATAAATGGAAGTTCTAATATCTTCTTCCCTGATCTTAGTGGGTCATCTTGTGCCCCTGCTCAGGCGAGATAACAGAATCCTCCCCTCCTGGGGCACTTTGGAGAATGAGGATGGCTGGAGGGGTGGCAAGGCGGTGGCTACGCCATGGGGTCATCGTCTCCTAAATACAGGATGCCAGGAAGGGACACTTGCTGGCACAATTATCGGTACAGGGGGGCACAGGTGGTCTCTTCTGGATGCTGCACAGCTGGAAGCCCACCAGTGAACTAGGGAGACTCCTGGAAAACCCCTGGGACCTTAGAAAGTCACATGGGATGGTGGAGCAGCGTGTTGTCATAGTAAGGAACAAAATCAGGGTCCTGGGTTCCAGCACTGACTCTGTTAGGAACTGGCCATGGCATCGAGGTGGACTGCCGCAGTAATGACCCTGCCCCAGCATGCATGTGCTTCCCTGAACTCTCCTGGTCATGTGGCTCTGCTGCTCCTGCCATCAAGAAATGGAGTCCATTTCCCCACTCCTTGCCTCTGGGGTGGCCTGTGACATGTTTTGACCAATAGAATGGAACAGAAATGACTTGCGACTTCCAAGGCTGGACAGCTCCAACTTTCATCCTCTTGGGACATTCTCACTATCATTTGAAGATTCTAGGGTGAAAGGTTTCTTGGCTGGCCGCTGCCACACGAGTGAACCCAGGTGAGAGCAGTTGAAGAATCAACCAGTCAACCCACGGAAGTGTGAAGAATAATACATCATTGCTGTTGTAAGCCATGAAGTTTGGGGGGTGTTTGTTACACACCAAAGCTGCCTGATACATCTTCCTGTCCTTTTGTTCCCTAATGCTCTGAAGTTCAGCCATGGAGGAAAGAGACAAATGTTTGCTATGTTAATAAATACGAAGATGGCAAAGATGCCAAGTCAAAGAGAGCAGTGCCTAGGAATGAGCATTGCCTCCTCTCAGCTGGAGTTGGTCCCACTCCAAAGATGCTGCCGAGGAGGGCAGAGAGGCCACTGCAGCTGTGCTCACGGGAGCATCGCACGCCATGGGTGCAGCACAGGAGACAAGGGAGCTCGGATATTGACCGCACAGACCTCAGAGCCCCACAGCCCTGCATCATGCCCTGCTCCCACCAGGAGCCCTGAACCAAGAGTCCCTTCCATCTGCTGAGCCTGCAGCCTCCTTTGCAAGCTGCAAACAGAAGTATCCACTGCAAAGAGCTGTCTCGAAGATGAAATGAGACGTGCGGAGCAGCTGGCGCCCAGCAGGCATTGAGAGTGATACTTGCAATGTGTGAACGTCAGCCCAGAGGGGCACAGAGATGACAGCTGCAGCAGGCAGGCGGGAGGGTAGTGATGGGATTTAGCAGACAAGAAGTCCAGGTGGTTTCTCTTGTGCCTACAGCTCGAATGTCCAGTCCTACCACGTGCAGAAGGTCTTCATGCAAACTCAATGCACGCTTGCAGAGGCAAGACTGACAGGCATGTTGGAGGGTCCTCCCACCCCCCACCGGCACTTATGCGGACGTCGTAGCAGGTCACTGTGCAAGGCTCCAGTGTTGGCTGCGTGTCCTCGGGGCCATACGCCCATGACCTCGGGCTGCCCACCTTAAGTGAAAGTGCACTTTTCAAATCAGCGGTCCTGGGTCACTGGGACCTCCCAGTGGCTGGGTCATTCTATTTTTTCTCGCCCTTCTCCAAACTCTTAACTTCCCCATTGTAGAATCTCGCTGAGTTGAACTCCCACTTTAAGCTCATTTACAGGAGGGTTTAGAATCCCGGTGCAGAAAGTCTCTTTATTAAAAGCAAACACTAAATGACCTCCGTGACGCTTACCTGCGCTGCCTGTGTCAGGGGACCGTGCGCTAGCGGCAGATGCTTCCCGACAGCATTCATCTCCCAAATTACAGCTGCCACCAGGCCCAGGTCCCGGTTGCTCCCCCTCAGTGTCTGCGTGTTGTGAAATCCAGGGTATAAAGGGATGTTCAGAAAATAGCTTCTCCAACAGGGCTTCCTTCCTGTGGCCAATTTCATGTAGACATGTCACAATTGCAGGGGGGAAGATGGGAGGTTAAAAAAATACACTGGATTTGCTGAAAAAGTTATTTCTTGTGAAAGCTTCTCCCTTCCACTGAGAGAGAAAACAAATAAGCAGATTCCCTCGTGGTTTCCTGCATTCGTGACAGTGAAGAAAACCTCCTTTCAGCAAGAGTTCTGTGCCTCGGCCCGCAGCGCCCTGCACAGCCTGGGCCCAGCAGACCAAGGCAGGGACTCGCCCTGACCGCACTGTCCTCCGCGCTTAACGCTTCCCGTGACCTCAAAAAAAATGGGATGGGGTGGGATGGGGTGGGATGGGATGGGGCAGGGTGGGGTGGGGTGGGATGGGGCAGGGAGGGGTGGGATGGGATGGGGTGAGATGGGGCAGGGTGGGGTGGGATGGGATGGGGGCAGCGAGTGGGATGGGGTCGGGTGTGATGGGAGGGGGATGGGGGAGAGGGGTGGGGCGGGGTCCCTGCCGGACCAGGCTGAGACCTGGGTAGATTTTCCGTTCGTTTTCAATGACTTCATCCCAGAACACAGCCTCTAAAGAGTCTTCCAGCGCAGGTCGCTAGTGGGAACTCTCACTCGTTGTCTGAGCAGCTTCGTTTCGCCCCCACTCTGGAGTGGCAGCGTCACGGGGTTTAGCCGCCCTCTTGACGGTTGTTTTTGCTCGTCTCTCTCAGAGACGCCCCTCTGTCGCCGTCTGCTTCCACAGGCGCTGGGTCAGTCCTCGGGGCGCGGGTCCGCGTCGCCCTGGGGGGCTTTTCTCTCCAGCTGCTTCCGGATGTTTGCCCGTGTCTGATGTGCGGCAGTTTTACTGCGATGTGTGTAACCGTGGATTTCTGCTCGTTTGTCCCGCTCTACGCATCCTAGATGGAAAACGCGTGTCGTCATCAATCCCGGACGTTCCCGGGACATCCTCCGTCAGCGCCGTGCTCCTCCGTGCTCCTCGCTCCAGTGAGAGGCACGCTGGACTCCGAGACACTTAGAACTCTTCTTAATAATATTTCCCGCCAAGTCTTTCATTCAATTACCAAGTGTCTTATTTCCAGGATTGCATTTGTTTATTTTCTTATATTTTTGGTTTCTTTTAAACGTGTAAGCATACTCACAGTCTATCGGGCTGTCTAACAGTGCGGAGTTCTTAAGGATCCAGTCCTGAGGTCTGATGTGGCTCCGATCAGTTGGTTTGTGATTGTCCGGGAAGCCGCGCTCATTAAAGTCTAGCGATAGGGTTAGTGCAATCCTGCTTTGCCTAAATATTTTCACTGTTCTCATGTTGTGAATGAAACAGCTTAACGGCAGCTAACACTGAGAGATAATAAGTTTAAGGGGGAAATAATATCCTCCGATTTAGTCTAAGTGACTCATGTCACAGATAAAGAAAGCGAAGGAAAATTATTAAATAACCAGTACTGCAGATCCCAGATTCAAGTGATGGAATGAATTTGAGCACTCATCAAATCCTTTAATTCCATAAGGACCAGCTGGTAAACATTTTAGGCTTCACAGGTTGCACAGTCTCTGTCGTGACTACTTGGCTCTGTGTGCAAACGCAGGCACAGAGGACAGTCAGTGAGTGAGCGTGGCCCATGGCTCACCTTCCAAATACCGGTGGTGGGTCGGATTTGGCCCATGGGCCATAGTTACCAAACCCTGATCTGGTCTCATGTCTTATTGAAAGCAGGAACACTTTCCAAAGGATTCCCAGAAGCCTATTTGAATACTTTCAGTGACGGGGAGTTCACCCCTTTATAAAGGACTTAAGTAAAGAATGAAATGTTAGTAATAAGAGAAATCAATATCCATCTCCCTAAAATGATCCCTTTTCAAACTTTGGCAACTAATCAAGAGCACACACAGTTTCACATATATTCCATTAGGTGGAGGATAGGAAATCTGGGGAAGTTTCTGTGAAAGAATTAGATGTATCTCTTATATCTGCCAGTCCCCTGGGAGACCATCTGGCCCATCTGTGGTTCACAGACGGAAAAACAGAGGCTTAGCGAGCTCAAGCGACACGCCCAGGCGCACTGCCGGCTTGCGGCAGAGCTGGTTTCTGCCGTCCGAGTCAGTGTTTATTCCGCCACTCCAACTTTACAAAGTTTCTGGGCCAAAGAGCACTGACGGAGGAGATGCTGGGAGTGAGGGGACATGCATGGGACATGGGGGAGGGCGGCAGTGGGGACATAGAAAAAGACAGGGAAGCAGCCAACCCCCGGCCTCTAGTTTCTTATTCTATGACTCATCTGCAGAGAGATTCAAGAAGCATCACCTGATGCATCAGTCAATTCGCATCTGACATCTAAAAGTGCCAGAGGCCGTGCTGGGGAAAACACTGTTTTTAAAAATTCCCGGCTTAACCTCAATCCCCGCTCAGCTCTCAGCGGGTGCAGATGAAGCTGTATCGACACCCGCACCGAAACGTTTCCAGCCACCCTCGCCCTCCCTCTGGCGTCCCCTCCGATACCCCTGGAAGCCCCGGCACACCTCACGGACCCGCAGGGCTGCCACCCTGGCGAGCAGAACGGTGTCTCATCGCGGTCTGGGCTTGCACTCCCGATCGGGTCGCCATCCGTATGCTCGTCTTCCACGAGATGTCGGTTGCCGACTTTTGACCCCTTTTTTCATCGGGCCGCGCATGTCCTCTCACCACTCTGAGAGAGCTCTGTCCGCAGTCTTGACGCCGCGCCTTCGTGTGTGTTAGGGCCGTCTTCTCCCAGCGGGTAGCTTGTCTTTTCCCTTTCTCTAAGGTGCTTTCGAGGGGCAAAGTTATTCATTCTAACACAGGAAAATGATCCTTCTCTCCTGGTGGAATCCGTTCCATTAGGGACGCTTCCCTGCTCCAGGGCTGCTGCAGTCAGGCCGCAGACACGTGGCTTACAGCCTCGGGAGCCACGGGCGTCACGGGCGTGTGCTGTCCTCACTCGTGGCCTGTGGGCTGGCGAGGGCATCCTCTGTGAGGCTGTGGTTGGTCCCCAGGCCCCTGAGGCGGGCACTCTGCCGGGAGGTACCGCAAGGCACACGGCAAACACGCAGGAGCATAGCTCCATGCCAGGAGGGAGAGAGGAATCAGAACTGTAATCCAAGGGACCTGCATTTTCCACTAAAACATTTCAAGTTTTGTTTCTGAAACTCGCTTTTTACATGGTAGGAGGTAGGGATTCGATTTCACCTTTTCCCCTATGGCGAAGAATGTGCCCACCTCCATCTGTGTACTGATCCCTCCCGCCCCGCGGCAGAGCCCCGCTCACGCAGGGTCTGGTCCTCTGCCCTATTCCGATCATCAGCGTCTCTCCCGGTACAAATTCCACACTGCCGTGATTGGTGTAGCTTTTTCATAGGTGATACATGAAACAGCACCTTTCCTTCTCCACTTTATATCCTCAGAAATGTCCTGCAGAAGCTCAGATCCCGCTGAGGATGGGGAAGTCATCCCCGATTTGGAGTGGGATCCCAGAGGGCTGAACCCTAAAAGTAAAGGTGAACAAAAAGCAAAGCCTCCTTCGTACGTAAGAAATGAGGTCTCCCGAAGAGGAAACAGAGGGAAGTTTTTGCCAGCTATCAAGACTTATTACATAAGCTGTCGTAACCAAGGCAGAGTGGCTGATGCCGAGAGTAGAAAATGGCCCGGGGCACAGACTGCAGAGCCCGGATCCATGCATGAGTGGACACTTGATCTATGACAAGGTTGCGCAGCACAGAAGTGGGGGAAGAGTCATCTTTTTAATAAATACACAGGGAGCCTCGGGCCACCATCTAGGAAAAGAAGCAGCCGGACTCCTACCTCACACCACGCACAAAAATCCATTGTGTGTGAACGATAGACCCACATGTGAAGGCAATGCTTTAAAGGCTTTAGAATTAATGTAAGAATCTCTCTTTATAAAAACTTGGGGTAGGGAAAATTTCCTGAAGACAGAAACAAGTCATTGACCATAAAGGTAAAGATAAATGAATTCAACTCTACTAAATGTGAAACTTCTATCAAAAGATGCCATTAAAAAGATGACGAGGTAATCCACAGAATAAGAGATGTTTATAACACATGTACCAAACAACTGGTTCTTGTCTATAATATATAAAGAGCTCCTAGAAATCAATAAGAAAATGACAGACAACATAACTGAAAAATGGGCAAAAAAACTGGAACATACTTTTCACAGGAAATCCAGAAAGCCAGTAAACACATGAAAACATGTTGACCTCACCAATATTTGGAGAAATACAAATTCAAATTGCAGTGAGCTATAATTACATGTACTCTGTAATCCACAGTTCTGCATCTGGCATATACTGATAGAAATGCAAACACCAGAATACATGTAAACAAAAATGTTTGTGGAAGTATTGTTTGTCACTCCCTTAGCCTAGAGAAAAAAACACACAAATGTCTGTCAACATTAGAATAGATAAATTGCAGTGTATTCATGCAAATAAATAATACACCAGCAATGAAGATGGATGGCCCATAGCTACAGACAAGATAAGTGAACCTTGGATGAAATGTTTAGTGAAAGGAGCCAGACCCGCCCACCCCCAAAATAAAAATGCGTATCGTACAGTTCTACTGCTATCAGTTGGGAAACAAACAAAACATTACTAAATGGTGCATTTGGGGACGTGCACAAAGGTGGTTAAAGTTGAAGGCAAAATAACTCGATGGCCGTCAATATCGGGCGGTGGCTGGTCCGGGCGGTGCGGGCTGCGATGCAGGGGCGCTTGGCACGCCTGTGCGCCACCAGTGTGGCTTCTCATCCGCAGGTCCTTCCCAGGAACACGTCGGCCTGGACCTTTGTATCTTACGCACTTTTCCGTAAAATGTAACACAATAAAAAGACAGGGTGACTGCTAAAAGAATAGAAACACAGTCTATACCTTCCAAAGGAGTAGATTTTTTTTAAATACCTGGAAGATGGGTTTGAGGGATATAAAATACTTAATCAACAAAGCTGAAAATAAAAATGTGGAAGGAAGGGCAGTAAACAGAAAGCACAACATAAAGGTCAGTGAATCAGGGGACAGCCCCACAACTGCCACCCTGGGGCTCACGATATTTTACCGACGGAAAAGGGAGGTTCCTACACTGAGGCAGAATGAAGTTTTGTCTTTGTTTAAAACAAATATATATTAATAAGGCTATGCACACCTGTCAACGTTCCGAGAGAGCATTTATTAAAATGTTAAACAGTTATTATGTCTGGGTAGTAGAACTTTGGGTGGTTTTGTTATTTCATATTTTTTAACCTGTATTTCTAGTTTTCTACAATTCGTTTGTGTTACTTATATTGCTTTCTAGGTAATGGAAAGTAAGCAGGTAGGTAAGATGAGGCCGTGGTGTGGAAATCCTTGCGGGCTGGGCCAAGTTTAGATGTCAGACAATGGGGAGCTACTGAAGATTCTTGAGCAGGGGCAGAAGGGGTCAAAAGAGGGCTGGGGAGGCTTCGTCTACCAGTAGTGGCAGAACTAGCTCTGAAATAATTCTGAAGGAAGAAGGAGGAGGGGGGATGGGGAGAGTTTGAGGGTGATGCAAGAAGGAAAAGGAAACGGTGAGTCTTTGGATTCTTTTAGGATATTTTGAAGGAACAACAATAGAACATGGTGAGTTCCGGGTGGCTGGGGAGGACAGGAGAGGACAGAAATTTGGTGCCAATTCTTGGGAACCAAGAGGGAAGGATTTATTTAAGTAAGGTAAGGTTAACCTCAAATGGTCTGGGAAAGTAGGTGGCTTTACAGTTAGAAGGTCTCCGGTGTCCCCGAGAAGGCTGGTTAACAAAGATCTGACACCTGCAAAGTGCAAGATAAACATGAATCATGATTTCTGTGCAAGCGTCAGCTCTCACGGTTAACGATGGCAGCATCGATGCAAATAGCTAACACGTTTGAGCGAGTAGCAGGTGCCCGTGAGCTCATCGCTGCTGTTTCCGTTTCGCAGAGGAGGAAGCCGGAGCCGGGAAGCCGCGGAGCCCGTGAGCTGATCCCGGAGCCCGTGCCCCGGACCTCGCGCCTCTGCTGCGTCTTGGGCGTCGTGCACCACCGGGGACCTCTGACTCCTCAAGTCTACGAAGGAGGAAGGACAGCCGACCCGAGTGCCGGGCTCTGCTGAGGAAGGAAAGAGCGAAGTGCGGGACGCGCCTCCTCGTGGCACCGGGTGACGCAGCGCGCAGCGTCCTTGGCTGTGAGTTAACGATACACACACTGAGGTAGGAGGAGAAGGGTACGATGTCTGCCATCTGCTTTGTCATGTGTCCTGAGGCCAAGGTGGAGGGGTGATGGCCAACATTTGTTTACAGCTTTTCTTTTAATTTGCAAATGATAAAGTGTGTACATTTTACCTGTGTACTTGCTGGGTTTGGCAAAGCCATACACCTGCGTAACCCAAACCCTGCTAAGGTGCATATTCCCATCACCGCAGGAAGCTCCTTCCTGCGGTCCCTGCTCCCTCCCTGCCCCTGTGTGCAGGGACCACTGTTCCTGTGGGTTTTCCCACCACAGAGCAGGTCTGCCAGTGCTAGAACTTCCTGCAAGTGGAATCGTATAGAAAGTCCACTCCTCGGTGGGGCTCCTTCCACTTAGAATGATACTGCTAAGATTCATTCACGTTGTCGTTTGTTCCTTCCTATTACTGACCTTCCATCCTGCAAACGCCACGGTGTGTTTCTCCAGCCTCCCAGGCTGGACACCTGCACTGTTTCCGGTTTTTGACTATTAAAGAGAGCAAAGCTGCTCCGTCCATTCTCGTGCCGTCTGGCACACCTTTAAGGGTAAAAAGGAGCACAATTAAGAGTAAGGCCAGGCCGGGCGCTGTGGCTCATGCCTATAATCCTAGCACTCTGGGAGGCCGAGGCAGCGGATTGTTTGAGCTCAGGAGTTGGAAACCAGCCTGAGCAAGAACGAGACCCCGTCTCTACTAAAAATAGAAAGAAATTAATCGGACAACTAAAAATATATAGAAAAAATTAGCTGGGCATGGTGGCGCATACCTGTAGTCCCAGCTACTCGGGAGCCTGAGGCAGAAGGATCGCTTGAGCCCAGGAGCGTGAGGTTGCTGTGAGCTAGGCTGACGCCACGGCACTCAAGCCCGGGCAACACAGTGAGACTCTGTCTCTGAAAAAAAAAAAAAAAGAGGCCACCACCACCAGCTACGTCGGGACCCCTGGTCAGCGTACAGAGCTGCAGGGCCCAGTTCCACCCAGGTAGGAACCTGCCAGTTACAGCTGCCTGCAGCGTGGGGGCCCCTCCTCTTCCTCCTCCCCTGGCACTCAGAGTGAACACGCAACCTCTCTGCCACCTGGCTTCCGTCCAGACCTTGGCGTCAGCCGCTGTTCCGCCCTAAGCATGCAGTCTCAGCCCGCGACAAATATTTGCTGATGGATTTTCTTTTCTCCTTCACGCTGGTTTTCTGGGATATCAGGTTTCCAGGTCCCTGTGGCTGCCTGTAAGAGTCCGGCTCTCCCATTTGCGATAGAATCACGGTACTCAGAGATCAGACAGCCCTTAGACATCACCAACCCCTGCTTAGGCCTCCTCCTGTGATGTGGGAGGAAGGGAAGACTGGGAAGGAGAGGGCAGGACCAACGAGGTCTCCTACAGGTACATTGTTTGGCCAGTATGTAGATATGTGAATTCCCAAAGTATGCAAATTTTTTTTCTTGACAAGAAGTCTGAGGGCAAGGCTTTAAAGAAAAACAATGGGCCATGAAGCTAGGCAAACTGCCTCAAGGAACAAGTTCAGTGTAGTCAGTCTTCCTTCAGGTCGAAAGATGGGTGTCCAGGATTAGATGTGTCCACAGAACATGAGGAGCACCCTGGCAGGCAAGGGGAAGAAATCCACCCTTCCTCACAAGTCCTCGGCGCAGCGAGCGAAGTCCGCACCCTGCATGTGTCTGCACCCTCAACGCGCCTGCCCCGGACCGACCGAGAGCACTGAAGGACATGCAGGATTTATTTTAAGGGCAAACATATTTCAATGAAAGGAGCCGCCCCCACTCCAAATTCTTCTATGAGCACTCCAAAACTAAAGAAATGGGAATTTTCTGAAAGCCACACCAAACGGTGAGCATCAAGGCTGTCAGACGAGGCCAGCAGCCGGACACACGCCCGCTACACAATGCAGAGCCCCGCCGCCCATCCGTCTCCCCACCCCACGTACAGTTAAACTACATTTGACCTTCAGAAACCCACAGGCGCGTAAACAGTGTGAGACAAGACACAGCCTGAGCCGTCTGCTCTGCGGGGAGACTGGCCGAGCGCCCCGGAGAGGGAAGTGGCCGCGGGGTCTAAACAGAACCTGTTAGTCACCGGGTTCCAGCCGGGCTCCTGCCGGCAGCTGCCTCGTGCTGTATCATTAGAGCAAACACGCTCTTGGCTCCAGAGACACGGAGGGGGCGCAATGAAGGGGTCAGAGCAATAACACTCGGGAGCAGAGAAGCAGAGACCTGAGCAGGTGCTGGCTGAGGGACACAAAGCGGAGGCGGTGTGTTTTGCTGCCCGGTTCCCAGCAGCCAAAGAGTCGCACATAGACACGTCCGTGACCTGAGACACCGAAGGGAGCGAAGCGCAACCTAGAAACCAGCCGATTTATAAAAGATCTGCACGTACGCGTTTGTCTTTTAAAAGGGCCAGAGCTGAGGCACCAACACCGACGACAGAATCAGTCCTCGTGCTGGGAGATCGGAGTGAAGGCGCACGCGGGCGCTGGGCACGTGCGGTAGAAGAGCGGTAAAAACCCACAGTGAAGGCGGAGGCTCAGGGAAGCCAGCACTGGGACAGTCAAAATGAGGGCACCGTGGTGGCACGTGGACAGCTCTGTCACAGGACTTCGGGGGCCCCTCCCCAGCGTGCGGAGGGTTAGCGAAAAGCGCTGGGACTCTGGGAAGGGGCTGCAAAGTCGCAGACTGACGTGGCGTGGTCAGAGGAGGCCAGGGGAGGGGCGGAGAGACCGGCAGGGGCACCGTGCAGGGAGAGCGCACGCGGCAGGCCTGAGCCCTCCAGGGGTGGCCCTTGCCCGGCGTCTGGGAATTCAGGTTTGGGGAGGATCCCGTCATCCCTGGAACAAGTAAGAGTGGCTCTGTGTGCCTAAAGTGGATCATCCCAGGGATGGTTAAAACCAAAGAAATAAATAAAACAAGCTACTCTATGCTTTTTTTTTTAAAAGGCATGGTCTCTTCCTGTCACCCAGGCTGGAGTGCAGGGCCATCATCATAGCTCGCTGCGGCCTCCGACTCCTGGGCTCAGGGGACCTCCTGGCTGTTCTGAAGCTCCGAGAGGCCCCGGCGCTGCCCTGCTGGACCTGTGAACCTGGAGCAGACGTGGGGATGGGCTCGTGGTCTTGGGTCCACGTGACTGTGCCTACCCGGGCTGGGAAACTTCTAGACGTGGATTCAGACATAGAATGCCTCAGGGAGAGGAATGGCCAGGAAGTCTTCTCCCTGGGACTTACTTAGGACGATTTTTTGCTTCTGACTTGTTGATAACAAGAATTATCCCCGAGTTCATGCATGTGGGGACTTCCCTTGCTCCCCCTCCCCCACCCCAGTCTTGGAAGAGGCTGTGTGGCTGCAGCCTGGCCGTTTGCAGCTGGAGGCCTGGCGGGGGCTCAGGGCGCACAGCAAGACTGCTGCCTCCACCCGGCCTGGGCCACCAAGTCAGACATGGGACTCCCGGTCAGGCGCTTTGCTCAGCACACCTTCAAAGGCTTCCTCCCCTCCTCCGATCCAGATGCGCCCCAGACACCCCAGAGATAGAGCGTGGGTGCGGTGCCTGTGGGTGGCCCTCAGAGCAGGGCCCCGATTCTGCCTTTGTGGAGAGAAGGGGGTCAGAGCAAGGGGGCCGACGCCAGTTCTTTGGAAGGAAAGAACCGCACCGCACAGCGCATCTGAAATCTGACACTCGCACGCCAGACAGCGCCACGCCCGTGTCCCCAGCTGTGATGTGGCCCCATACTGTGGGGCAGGCGCTGGCACGCAGAGCCCCACTCCCAGCTGCTGGGCCGGCCACGGGGGACCACAGATCTGTGGCCAGGCCTTCCAGCTGGGCCGGGCTGCCCGCTGCCCCGGCAGCAGCCCTGGGAACGGAGGCTCCATGGGGAACTGAAAAACGGCCTGACCCAGCCGGAGCGGGGAGCCGGTTCTGAGGGACTCAGCCTGGGGCCGGGGCCGAGACCACATGCGTGTGTGCGTTCCGTTCAGCAGCCGTTTCTCAAACGCCCGCCTTCCCGGGGATGGTCGCACCCTTGAGGGCCTGACCGCGTCCCCCTTCCCCACCCGTCTGTCCCCAGGACTACCTCAGAGCCTGGCCAGCAGCAGACAGCGGTTTGTCCTTGTCAACCAATTCGCTGGAGCTACAGACTCAGGATTGGCTTCCGTCAACGCCCGGCCCCTCATTGCATGACGGAGGAGTCCTGTTTCACCTGGTTCTCAGGGGCACGCTGGACACCGCGCCAGTGGCTTTGGAGTGTGCTGGACTCCTGCCCGGACCCGCTCTGTCCAGTGTGGGTGGGGCCCTCTTGGCCCAGATCATAGCTCTCAGAGCAGTGCTCGAGCACCGACACAGCCAGTGTCCTTCCTGCTACCGTCCCCACCTGACATGGGGACTGATTCATTTGACCTCCATTCCCTGAGATCCGCCCAGCTGTCTGGCTGGAGGAGCACCGGCCCGCCGCTCCACGGGCAGCCACACGCGAGCACAGCTCAGTGGCCTCTGAGTGTCGGGGGCAGGAAAGCCTGTCCCCCAGCCCTCCGGGGGGAGGACCCCAGGCCATGGCGGTAACTGAACTCCTGTGTCCAGCCTGCAATTGATTAGCCGTGTCACCTGGCTGTGTCACTTCTGTGGCTCTCGGAGACCTGAGTTGCAAAGCTGGGGGCCAAGACCCTCCCACCAGGGCGATCAAGGATCGGGCTAAAGGTCTCCCGAGGGTCCCCGAGCTCTAAGATTTACGATGTGGACTTACATAACCGCCGGGGCCACTTCCTCACTCAGAGCAGAGGGGCGTGCGGGGGGCCTGGAGCTCTTCCACTTCTAGAAGTCAAAACCGCGCTGCCCAGGGTGTCGTAGACGTGGGCGCTCGGAGGACATCCCCCAGACGCCAAGGTTCCCTCGGTCGCTCCTGTGCCTGAAGTCCATGTGCTTTCTTATAATTTGCTTCTTTCTCCTAACGATGGAATTTTCTAATTCCCTTATTTGAAGTTTTACTTCATTGTGAATTCTCAGAACAACATTCACTCCCATTTTTTCCAAGAAATAGTTTGGACTCCAAAATCAAATGCATAATTGTTTTTGACCCTGTAACTGTTTTACCCTGAGAGTTTTGGACAGAAACTTGACGGATCTCAAAAACCATGAAGCTATTTTGAAAATAACATTCACTGACTACCTGCTACGGCTGGCTCGTGTCAGAGCCTTCCTCCCTGCCTTCAATGGTGGCCTTTGAAATTATCTTTGAAGTGGAGAGTTTCCTGGCCATTTGATCCTCCTGACCATTCCGAGGTGGGGCTGTGGTCCCCATTTGACAGAAGAACCAACTGAGGCTCATAAGTGACAGGTCCTGACCCTGACATCAGCACCCTCATGGAACGTGTCTTCCGACTCTCGCTCTGGCGTGTTCTCTCCCTGAAGCCCTCCCCAGACCGGGCTGAGACCCAGTTCCAGGTGGCTGGACCCAACCCTCCCTGCGGGGTCTGCATCCTACGCCTCTCTCACCCTCTAACGAACCGCGCAGCCGCCGACACTGTTTCTAAGGCCCCTTCTCTGACAACAAAGTGCCTTTTGCAGCGGCTCCAAACCTCGCACTCTGCAGAGCAGAGGTTCTCTCCTCTTTCGTGACCCACTTCTGTATATTCGAGTTCTGCTCGGCTCACTGGAAAGACATGAAAACATTCGCAATTAGAGTCAACAAGATTGCAGTGACGCAGCTGGACGCCCCCACAGCGCAGCAGGTCTGTGGGGGGCACGGAGTGATCTGGAGTGATTCCCGGCTCACCCACACAGCTGTCTGGAAGACCTGCCTGATTCTCAGACTGTTGTCCCTTGTGTAACTGTGACATCCGGCAGTGGGTGCCGGAACACCACCGTGTGTCCTCAAGTGTGGCATCTGTGACAGGCGTCAAGACACACCTCTGAGACGTCCCTAAGAAGCCCTTTGATTGTGGCTCTTCTAGGGTAGGGAGCAGTGCCCCCCAGCACACATGACACAACACATCGAGGGGGCAGGGACTGGAGCAGGGCGGGTCACGGTTCTACACCAGCAGGGACATCGGGGCTGGGGAGCTGGACCCAGCTCACCTGAGCCCATTCTGCGTGTTTCGTTCCAGTGTCTCCTCCATGACGCGCCACGGTAGTGGCATGCCATCGCCACGGCGGGAGTGTTTACACCGTGTTGTGGGCACACACGAGGCAAGCTGGGCTTTCCCCAGCAGAGCTGGTTGTTAAAGTCTGCCAGCACACCATGGGTGCAAGGAGCCCCGAGCAAGCCCTGGGCTGTGTTCCTCATCCGTCCAGGGACAAGGGGGTTTAGAGGGGCTCCAAGACCCTTCTGGCTCCCGACCCAATGTTCTTTATCGCACAGCAAACGGGGGCTCAGAGGAAGAGCCCGGAAGCCCAGATGCTGCCGGTTCCTGGAGAACTGCTCCCCCTCTTCCCTGAGCCGCATCGGCCCCTCCGCCTTGGGCGCAGGGACCAAGTGCTGCTTTGTGTCTGCGTGGGGCTGTTTGACAGCCGGCAAAACAGCCGCACCCTCCCTCTCGACGCTAAGCAGGACTCAGCCTGCCGAGCACTTTCCTGGCCGAGTCTGTATTTTCTGTTTATGATTTATAAGGGACACCCCATCTTCCAGAAAGTTTGGGGAGATGCGTGCAAGGAGTTTCTACGTCCAGAATCCTGAACCTCACCCTGGCAGCCCGACAAGCAGCGCCTACCACTGCAGAGAAGGATCTGGAGTGTGAAGCCTGGGGTGGTCAGGGGGCCAGGTTGCCTTCTCCAGGAGGCCTCGTGGGGGGCGTTTGGCCCCTTGCCCCACCCATCCTGCTCCAGGATCTGCCAGTCTCGAAAATGCGAGCCACGTGCAGACCCCGGAGTGCTAGACTAGCACAGGAAGCCAGAGTGACTCTGAAAATGCTACGCGTCACGGACGAGAATGCGCCTGTCGGTGTGCCCGACACGGCCTCTCCCTCTGGCAGATCCGCGGGAAGCCGAGTCACAAACAGGCCGTTCCTCGGCAGGACGGCGGGTGCTGCACGGGGCAGATGCTCAGCAGGCTCAGTGAAGACGTCTGGGCCTCCATCCTGCGATCGACGGTCCCTCGCGGCCCGGGGGCCTGGAACGCTGCGGCAGGGCTGACACCTGCTGCCCAGGTGCTGCCCGGAGGGACTGTTGACAGTGGCCTTGGGGACTCTCCCTTCTGTAGGCGTCCACAGCCCTCCCAGTCCCTCCCTTGCCACAGAACTTCCACCACGCTGTGCCCTGCAGGCCTGGGAGCCGCTTCTGACTTTGCCATGTGTGTCTCTCTCCGATCCAGTCACCAGGCAGACGTTCACGTGCTGGTCATGGCTGCCCAGGTTCAAATCCTGGCTCTGCCCCTTGGCACCGGCGGACGTGGTGCATCACAGACTGCAGCCCACCTCTATGTGCTCAACGGCAGCGTCGGGACAGCAGCTGGGCTTGCTCGCCAGGTCTGGAAATTTGCACGAGACGGCAGCACGGAGCACAGAGCAGCCACGCGTGGCAAGAAGTTCAGTGATCGCCAAGTGCAGGTTCAGAGCTGAACTCCAAGGGCGAGTTTATTTTTCCCCTCCCTTCCAGGTTTTTGAGGAATTCCTCAGTGGACCGGAAGATCTGGAGCTCTCGATTCTTGGAGGGACGTGCGGTGCAGGAGGTCGTCCCCCGTCCCCTCACATACCCGGAGAAAACCCATTGCATCGTGCTGCTAAAAGCTGACACTGTTGAAATCGCCTCCTGAGCCTTCCAGCCCAGGCGCACGGCAGGCCTGATTCCCAGTTCCTGTCCCACGCGGTGGCCTTTGCAAGGCCCAGGGCTGTACCCCCCACCAAGGCAGCCCTTCTCGGGGTGAATGTCTCGCCATCTCTCACCGGCTCGCTCGTGCCTCCGGACTCCAGCCGCACTCGCCAGTCCATCTCCCGATACGTGCCCGGCCGTCCTAGACCGTGAGCTGGTGCGCCGGGGATGGCAGGGCAGCGCGACGCAGAAGCCCGCGTCCCTGAGGCCGCGCAGTGGCAGCCCTGAGCTGCTGCCTGTGGATTTTTCTTTTTTGAGTATGTGGCAGAGGTGCTCTGTCTGGAAAAGGAAATTCTGATCCACGCTATCATGTGGATGAACCTTGGAGACATTCTTCCCAGTGACATAAACCAGACGCCAAAGGACAAATAGCATGATTCCACCCAGAGGAGATCCCTGGGGTCGTCGGATTCCTAGAGATGGAAAGTGTAGCGGCAGGTGCCAGGGCTGGGGCGGGGCTGGGGAGTTAGTGATTAATGGGGACAGAGGTTCATGGGGAAGACAAGAAAGTTCTGGAGATGGATGGTGGTGCTGGTTGCACAACCACGTGGTTGGACTTAATGCCACTCAACTGTGCAGTTAAAAATGGTCGAGATGGTAAGTTTTAGGCTAGGCATATTTTACCACAAAAATTAAAAAAAAAATGCTGGGGTGTGTGAGCCAGGCGCTGATGCTCGTGGAAAGTGGGTGGTGGGGCACAGGGAGCGCTTGCTCTACTCCCTGCACGCTGGGCGTGTCTGAAACTTCCCACAGTGAGACGCTGTCTTTAAAACCTAGGAATAAAACAGCAGCCCCGATACCCCGGGCTGCTGAGGACGTGCGTGGAGCCACAGCAGCACAGACGGATGCTCGTGAGAGTATGTTGGGAAGTCTGGCTATCCGATTATGTACGCTACGATTCCAGTTATACGCAAAGATACACATTGCGGGAGGAAGTCTGGAAGGAAATATGCCAAAATTACAGCACCTGTGGTGTCTGGATGGATAACGGGTCGGTTTTTGTTGGGTTTTTTTGTTTGTCTTCTTTTTCTGCGCTTTCCCTAGTAGAGTTCCTTGTACAGTTGTTAGAAATCAATTCCCTGCACCCCAAGGCAGTACCAGGAGAGAGGATGGCAGGAAGCCAGCTGTGCAGGGTGCCCAGGGAGGGACACAGCAGTGTCACCCCAGAGAGCTCCTGGGAGAGGCAGCCTGCAGACCATGCCGCCCACTGGGACAGCCTCAAGCCCAGAGCCAGGGGCCGGGTGCTCAGCCCAGTGGTCCTGCCCGTGGGGTTGAAGGCTGGACTCCCGGCCCAAAGGAACTGGCTCTGGTGGTGACGGTGAAGGGAGGAGAGGGTCAGTGCCCGCTCAGCCGTCTCCTCTGCTGCTCACAGACCCGACAGCCCCAGGGCCTGGCCCTGTCCTGCTCCCTCAGGGGTCCGATCGCTGCTGGCTCTGGGGGGTGAGGCCCTGGAGAGCAGGAGCCAGGCCGCCAGCTGCAGCCACCCGAAGGCGCTTCCTGCCCGGGCCTCCCTCTGCGCCCCGCGGGCCTGCGGTTCCTCGGCCCCAATCTGGGCATCTGGGCTGCGAGTTGCTCAACATACCGGGCTCTTCCTGTTCCCCTTTTCCCAGGCGCGCCCCGCCGCAGGGAAGCACGGCCCCTGCAGGCGGTGGCTGTTTCCTAGGCCCTGATTGCTCTTCCCTCCTCGGGCTGCCAAACGGCCTCTGAAGAAAGCCCTTTCTTTGGCTTTTTTATTTTAAGGAAGGAGCCCGGCGCTGTCTGTGCAGAGGCTGTGACGGTCCCAGGGACAAGCCCCCGCACACCCCAAGAACAGTGGAAGCACCGCCCCTCCTCCCTGGCCCTGAGCCGTGGTGCCAAGCGTGTCTGGAGGGTACACAGTGACAGTAATGTCCGTTAATGTTGCCCGGCGCAGGGAGCGCTCCCATACCAGCCTCCCGGAGTCCCCCAAGTGGGTGACACTGCCACCCCAGCTATGCAAATGAGGCAACCATGGTGGGTGCAGGAGGACGACACAGCCAGGGGACCCAAGGCCAGGCAGGCCCTGCAGGGCGCCAGGAGCCCAGGCTCCTCCCAGGTCACACAGAGGGGTCCTCTGGGGAGCTGAAGACTCGTGCCCGAGTTCACCCCTTTTGGAAGGAAATTCCGAGGGGTGAAGAAAAACACCTGCATCGAGAGAAACTCTTCCGGGGGAGAGTGCGATCAAGACAGAGAGGCGGTCCCAGGTGACGTTATTTCTCATGCCAGCCGAGGAGCCCATGGCGCTCACTGTATTGTCCTTTATACAGTTCTGTGCGTGCGTGTGAAGCCCGAGGTCCCAGGAGGCCCCCAAGCCCAGGCTTCACGGGATGTTGGTACCCACACCTGGGCAGACTCCTGAAGGACAGTTTTTCCCTATTTCTCCAGAGTGTGCTGGGAACCGAAACATCACAGGTTGGGGGCTCGTTTCCCCCCATCCCCTTCCGCAGCCTCCCTTTCCTGAGGTTGGTGTGGATCCCGCATGCCTGTGTTCCTGTCCTTTTACTCCAGGTGAAGGCGTCCGTAAGAACCGAGTGTTACTGCCTTCTGTTTACCGTTTTTACATGGAGGCCTCCTGTGGCACAGATCCCTCCTCCCGCCACTGTATGTTCCCAAGACCCTCCCCGCTGGCCCGTGCGCACATGAGTGGGGGCATATGTGTACCCTCGCACTGCCCAGACGAGGCAGGCGGGCAGGGCATGCTGCAGTGAGCGACGCAGAGAAGGGGGAAGAGCCGGACCCAGAGCGGGAGATAGATGCACGGATATTTGGATATTCCCAGCAAAGCCGCGGGCAGCTCTGTCTCACCCAGTCTGCAAGCCTGGAAAGGTCGAACAAGCTTCCAGTGCAGCCTTCCGAGGACTTTTTAACTTTTTTATTTCAAATAAATTTCAGGCTGAGAGTCTGGGCACCTCAAAGTTTCATGAAAGAGATCCACTGGGCCTAGGAGCCTGGTTGCACGGAATTCCGTGTTCTCGCACATGTTTCTGGGGAGAAGATTACTAGTTTTTGTTGGATTCTCAAAGGGATAGTGACTTCAAAAGTCTTAGACCCTATGTGTTAAGTCAGGGTTATTTCTGCTATGAATGACCAAAAAAATCCAATTTAAACTGGCTTGAGTGAAAAAAGAAGAGAAAAGGGATTTATTGGCTATTATGGTTAAAAGGTCCAGGAGAACCTAGGTTCAGGTAAGGCTGGATCCAGGGGCTCCAACCACACCAGAAAACCTGGGTCTTTCCATGTCTGGACTCACTTTCCTCTAATGGCTTCATCCTCAGGTGCGCATCCTCCACCGAGGTCCCCCAGCAGGTCCAGACGCACACTCTTGCAGCTCCACACACAGCAGAAAGAAACACTATCCCCAGCCTCTCTGGCAGAAGTCCTGGAACCCAGCAGATCCGTGCAGGTCACGTGCCCATCGTGAACACTCCCTCTGGCATGCACAGGTGGGCTCAGGTTGGTGCCATGCCCAGCCCCGGCCCAGCGGATGGTGAGACACCTGCAGCCACCTGGCCGAGCATGGACCGGTGACGCCCCACCAGAAATCCTAGTGATGCTCCAAGGAAGGGGCTGTGTGGCGAGGCTGGGCGATGCACATCCCTGTATTCTGGAAAAGGAGAACTCTCGGCAAGTTCAGGCGCAGGTACACTGGCAGTTTAACGTGACCAGCGCTGGGCGAGGCCCGGTGAGCCTGGGCCCTGTGTGCAGGGATGGGCTGAGAGGGGCAGCACCGCCTGTCCGAATCCTGTGGATGTGACCTTATTTGGAAATAGGGCCTTTGCAGATGTAAGCAAGTTACAAAGAGATCACGGTGGATTCGGGTGGGCCCTACTCCAATGACGCCGTCCTTATGGGAGAAAGGAGAAGACTCCACAGACGACAGGGAGACAGCGTGTGGCTGCAGGAGCAGAGACTGGGGCGACGCAGCCACAAGCCAAGCTCTGCCAAGAACCCCCAGAAGCCGCACAAGGTGAGGAAGGACTCTCCCCCAGGGCCCGCAGAGAGGGTGCAGCTCTGCCGACACCTGGATCTCGGACTTCTGGCCTCTAGACCTATGGAGAATACATTTCGGCTGCTCTAAGCGTCCCCCACTCTGGGGTGGTTTGTTAAGACAGCCCCAGGACACCCACACACCGTCCGGCGTGACATTGGCCCCGACCGGGTGGTGCATCCCAGACGTCCCAACGTGGGTGCGGGGCCTCCCGTGCAGCCCCCGAATGCCGGCTCTTCCACACCCATGAGGATCCCAACCTGGGGCTTTCCAGAAAGACCACGAGGGGGTTTGAGGAAGTAGCGGCCCTCACCCTGGGAAGGCCCTCCAGGCAGCCTCGTGACTCTGCTTCCCAGGTGACCCCGGAGAGCCTGAACAGGCGTCCTCCCCAGACTCCCCAGGAGGCTCCTGATCAAAGGGAAAGCCCCTGCCCCTCCAGCCCAGCACAGCCTCCGCCTGTGAGGGATGCCCCTGCAGCACAGGAGCCGGGAGGCCCCAGACACAGAACTGCTGCCAAAATCCCCGGCCGGCCACACCCTCCGACCACATGTGGCACTCTCTGGACACTGGTTTGTCTCAGTACCCAGCAGAGACGCCAAATCGCAGCTCTCTCTCCCTGCCCAAGCCAACCCCAAGGGCTCACGCCCTCTGAGCTCAAGTCCTGAGATCTGTGCCATTGACCAGGGTACATGGTTCAAGGTTGAACACCCAGGCCCTGGAGGTGGACAGACCAGGTGTGAGTCCCGACTCTACTATCTGCTTGACACGCAGCCTTGGGAAGTTGTTTAGTCTTTCTTGGTGACCCATCTGGAACAGAAAACCATACTTCTACCTCCTAGGATTGTAGTAAGAAGTGAGATAGAATACAACATTGATGTTAGCATGATCATGTGATGACAAGGCATTCATTCGGCAAACGTTTACTAAGTACCTAATATACGCCAGGCAGTACCCTCGAAGCCAGGGTTACAGTGGGGAGCAAAACAGACACCACCATTTTGGAGCTTATGAAGATGAAGAAGATGATGGTGGTGATGATGGTGATGGTGATGATGATGGTGATGTGATGATTGCAGTGGTGATGGTGATGACAGTAGTGATGATGGTGGTGATGATGATGGTGATGATGGTGGTGACGATGGTGATGATGATGGTGATGACGGTAGTGATGATGGTGATGATGATGGTGATGGTGGTGATGATGGTGATGGTGGTGATGATGGTGATGGTGGTGATGATGGTGATGATGGTGATGATGGTGGTGATGACGGTAGTGATGATGGTGATGATGATCTTGGTGATGATGGTGATGGTGGTGATGATGGTGACGATGGTGATGATGATGGTGGTGACGATAATGATAGTAGTGATGATGATGAAGATGAAGCTAAAACTCCTCTCTAGAACACAAGATCCTCATGAGCAGGAAATGTATCTTACATTTTCTGTCTCCCTGAGTGTCCTGCGGAGTGCCTTGCACATAGTAGGCACTCAAGAAATAGATGGTGGTGGTGGATTTATTCTTCAAATTGCTTTAAGCAACTTGTCTTTGAAGCTGTGTGTTTCATTTTCAAAATTAACTGTTGCTTTTTATTTCACTGCATTGCATATCCATGTTTGTTTTACTTATAAACAATAAGGACTTTTTTCCAAAACTTTGAATGAAAATGATGCCCCAAGAAAACATGCCCTGTTTATATCTGTGGCTGTTGAGACACTAACCACCCCCCCACCCCCCCACCCATACACACACACACACACTGACACCCCCTCCCCAGCTCCCTCAGGCCACCGCCACATGTGTCCAGAGGTCCACAGAGCCCAGGGGCAGAAGCACAAACGCCAGCTGTTGAAACAGTCTGGAGAAAACACTTCTCTCTCCTGGGGGTGCTGGGGCCACACCTTTGGGGGCTGGGGTCTGTTCAGCCAGCTCGAGGTGCCCTGTGTTCTGAACAGGCCAGGAAGCTGGGCCTGGTTGCAGCTGCTTTATTCTTAGAACTAAAAAGATGTCAGAATAAGAAGGCCCTGGCCGGGTGTGGTGGCTCACGCCTATAATCCCAGCACTCTGGGAGGCCGAGACAGAAGGATTGCCCGAGCTCGGGAGTTTGAGTCCAGCCTGAACAAGAGCGACACCCATCCTTACTAAAAATAGAAAAATTAGCCGGGCATGGTAGCGCATGCCAGTAGTCCCAGCTACTCAGGAGGCCGAGGCAGGAGGATTGCTTGAGTCCAGAAGTTTGAGGTTGCAGTGAGTTGTGATGACGCCACTGCACTCTACCCAGGGTGAAAGAATGAGACTCTGTTTACAAAAAAAAACCTTGAAAAGTTCTCTGGAAACTTTGCCCTTTAAAACCTGGTGTTTCCAACGTCATGAGGCTGGATGGACCCCAGATGTCAAAGCTGCAGCATGGGGTCTGGCCTCGCCCGGCCAGGCAATCGGCAAGGAGGCCAACAGCCGGCGCCAGGTGAGCCAGTGCTCTGCGTAGCCAGGGCCTTAGGATGTGCTCGCCAATCCTCACAACTTCCCAATCTCAGAAGCTCTATTATTATTCCCCTTCCAGACGGTGACAGGCAGCAGAAGATTCCAGACAGTGACAGGCGGGAGGAAGAGGGTGGGGTGCTCGCCCAGGGCCCTGCACCCCCCACCGCCTTCCCACAGCACTGGCCTCCCTGGGTTTCCATTTCCCGCTCCCAAAGCCGGTCTCCCAGCGCACCCTCGGGCTGTCAGCTCTCACCGGCTTTCACCTGGGGAAGCCCAGGGAACACTCCCCTGACAATTAGACAACAGCACGTGTTCAGAAGCAAGCTGAAGTGTATTGAGCAGGTGGAAATGCTCCAGCTGGACCCCGAGGGCGGACGCCCAGCCTCCCGGCCCGAGTTCAGCATCCACGAGGCAGTGAGCAAGGGGGACCAGGCAGCCCTTTCCTGCACGGCTGGGTCAGGAGAGCGACAGCCCAGTCGCGTGCGCTGAGCTGCTTCGCCTGAGACCAGCCTGAGCAAGAGCGAGACCCCGCCTCTACTAAAAATGAAGAAACTAGCTTCTCATACCAGGGAGGGTCTGCTCACCTCCGCAAGTGTGCGGGGCCGAGAAGCCTTCAGAAGCTGGTGCACCTTCCTGGGAGGTCAATGTTACTTGTAAATTGTGGGAAACAATTATTTCTATACTAAAATAAATATAACGGTGTCACGGAGCAAAATGGGAAATTCGCATGGACTTTTCAAGATCAAACACAAGACTTTTGAAGGAACTTTACTTGCACAGCGGGAAAATTCCGGCCACTGCCCCGTGATCCAGAGAGCGTGACCTCTCCCTCTGACTTTTCAGCAGGCAAGTTTGAGACGGGCGAATTATGGAGGAAAAAACAACAGAGGGGCCCTGGCGCCACCTAGCGTTCACATGGGATGCGACAGCCAGCTCCACGCAGGTGGGTGCGGTCCTGGGGGAGGGGTTGCCATAGCGATGCAGCCTTGCACGGAGAGACCTCCCCATCCCTCCCCCTAAGCCTGTTTCAGAAGCGGAGCCCCCACACCTTTATTAACAAGCTCCTTTGACTAAGGCGGTGCCTCCTCACCCCGCGTGGCCTCGAGGAGCACCTACGGGCTTGTTAACGGCAGATCCGTTCCCCTAGAGACTGATTCATTAGCTCTGGGTCGGGACCAAGGGATTTGTTTTCAACCAGTTTCCCAGGTGACTTTCATGATCGGGCAACTGGGGATGAATGCCGGGGTTTGAACCTGCATTAGAATCACGTGGGAGACATTTGAGACCCTACCGATGCGTCTAGGCTAAATGTCTTTAACTAGTTGCCCAGGGTTTTCTGACGTGCAGCCTGCACTGGGAAACGCTGCAGCGGGGGCCTCGTGTCATCGTGACTTCCCTAATACAATGTCGGTGTGCTCAGGAGGGACGCCCAGGTCTTCGTGAGGCCCCTCCTTCGGTGACCAACGCTTCTGGTCAGCCCGGGACCACAGGGTTTCTGGGACGTGTGGGTTACCAGGTGTCCTGTAGGGACATGTCCCGTGTTTAATGATTTTGTCCTGCTCCTGTATGGACTGTCAGGGTGCCCTGTATGTCAACAAGCAGCAAAAATTTGGCAGTTAGAGCTACTTTCTGCCACAGTAACGGGCAGAATTAAGTCCACTAGGGCTGTGGGACTCGAGTGCTAAGAACTGGGGAGGCTCCAGGAGAACCGAGATGAGTGGGCCGCTCTCACGCTCAAACCAGCCTCAGACTTGCATGCTCTGGGGTGCAAATGTGCCCATTTTTGACAGTAGCAGCCAAAGCGTCCGTCACATTCTTAAAGGGATCTGTAATCCCCCAAGGATGAGAACTTCTGCTTTGCACACTCACCCACAACCCACGCCCCGGTGTACGCTGGAGTTTATCTGGACATTACAGCACACAGCTACATTTTATGGGGGGAATGGGAGCCCTAACATCCATCCCAAAACGAGGTACAACCCACAGCGCAGACCTAGGGTGGCGCAGGAGGTAACTGGTTTGTGGGAGACCCGTGGGCATCTGAGTTTCGCTGGGTTTGTTGATGACTTTTGATTTGGTTTGCAGCTGGTGACAAAAGGAAAAAAGTTGAGGATGTAATTTTAAAAGACTCTTAAAGGTTGACCCATATCTAGAGTTTGAATGTGTCCATGTATTCAGTGAGCACCTA
Organism: Avahi laniger; assembly: GCA_963575035.1. Classification (NCBI taxonomy): domain Eukaryota; kingdom Metazoa; phylum Chordata; class Mammalia; order Primates; family Indriidae; genus Avahi; species Avahi laniger. The sequence continues at coordinate 50,678 of CAUYSK010072169.1, read as the reverse complement.
CTATGTGCCAGGCACTGTACAGGGCACTCATTGGATTGCACTGACTGGATTCTGGTGCAAGCTGACCTAAATTCAAACCCCAGCTCTAACTGTATTGGCTGCATGACTTCGTATAAATCACTTAACCTCTCTGTGTCTCCACCTCGTAATCTGTAAAATGGGGATAATAACCTCATGGGCTACAGTGAGGAAATAATGCAGGCAAGGCAGTGAGCCAGGGCTCTGACCCAGGTCTGCCCAGATCAGACTTCACCCCTATGACAGACTACTCTAGAAATAAAGTCCTCGTGCTAGGGGTAGCAATGCCGGAAGCCATGTGCCACTGGCTCCTAGAAGCTCCTCTTCCCAGCATTGCCAGCCTACATCACACCCTCATGAAGAGTGTGCTCGCGCTGTTTCAGGGTCTGCGCCAAGTCAGAGTCCCTGCAAAGAATGCTGGGTGGTCAGATTAAGTTTCCAACCTGCAGAGCTGCCCCTGCAGTGGGATGTCCCTGTGGGCAAGAGGACTCTTCAGGAGGACAGAGCCCGGCAGCTGTGTGAGAAGAAATCGCAGCAACAGCCTGCTAAATAGCGGGTTTGGCCACAGCCTCCTTGCAAGTCCCCTGCCTGTGGGCGAAATGCAACTGCAAGAGCAGATGTGTGAAGGGGAGAGCGTGTCCATTCCTCGCCCTCTGGGCTGGAGAAAGTTCCCAGGAGAAGCAGCCAGCTCGCTCAGACTCGGTGCCAGTTTCCGGTGTCCCTGTGCTACAAATGGGACGGGTTAGGTCTCAGAGCACCCTCTGCTGTCCAAGGCCGATAATACAGCCCATGGAAATACCAACTTTTTTTTTTGAGACAGAGTCTCACTCTGTTGCCCTGGCTAGAGTGCCATAGCGTCAGCCTAGCTCACAGCAACCTCAAACTTCTGGGCTCAAGAGATCCTCCTGCCTCAGCCTCCCGAGTAGCTGGGACTACAGGCATGCGTCACCATGCCTGGCTAATTTTTTCTATATATTTTTAGTTGTCCAATTAATTTCCTTCTAATTTTTAGTAGAGACGGGGTCTCGCTCTTGCTCAGGCTGGTTTCGAACTCCTGAGCTCAAACAATCCGCCCGCCTCGGCCTTCCAGAGAGCTAGGATTACGGGTAGGAAATACCAACTCTTAACTTCAAGATGCAGATCTTGATGCCTCCCATCGCTGCTGCTTGAGATGCGGACAAGCTGGAGATGCCCTAAAAAGGCATCTGGGACCAGAACTGAGCCTCGTGGGTGGTAAAGGACACAAACACACATCAACCTCCCATGGTGACACCCCCTTTCAGAGAGCACCTTGGGATACTTTGCGGGCGCAGGGATCCCTTGGGCTTCTCAAAGCCCCACCTGCCACCTGACGGCCACTGAGCTGCACGAGAGGCCCCCAGGAAACTCCTCAGCACCCCGGGCCTTGCTGCGCGCTGTTTCCTGCCTGTCGCCGGGGCTTCTCAAGGAAGTGGGAACCATGTTAGCTGCTGCTGAGAATGTCAAATGGTATGGATGCTTTGGAAAACAGTTTGGCAGTTTCTCAAAAGATTAAATATAAAACTACCATACAATCCAGCAATTCTACTCCTAGGTATCTACCCAAGAGAAATGAAAACACACGTGACACAAAGATGGATACACGAATGTTCATAACAGCTTTGTTCACAATAGACAAAAATGAAACAACCCAAATGCCCGTCAACTGGTGAATGGATAAATAAAATGTGGCATATTTCTACAATGGAATATTATTCAGCAATGAAAATGAATGAAGTACGGAGACATGTTACAACAGGATGAACCTTGAAAACGTTATGTTAAGTGAAAGAAGCCAGGCACAAAGGACCACACGCTAAATGATTCCATTTGTATGAGATGTCTGGAATAGGTAAACCTTTCGCGATGCTGTATCAGTCAGGGTACAGTCAGGAGATGGAAACCACACCGACTGTTTGAACAGAAAGAACTTCATATGCAGAATGTTTAACCAGGTTGCTGTTAACTAGGTCATTCAAAAGGTGTAAAGAGATTTCTATAGTATCATGGAGGCAGCAGCTCAAAAATGACCACTGCCCCTAAGGCTAAAGAACAAAGGGAAGAGGTTGAAATTATAATATTAAAACCTAGAAACTTCAGGAAGGGACCGTGCAGAGCTGAAGCTCAGACCCTGGGTGCGTCGGGGGCACTGGGCGGGTGCTGGTGCCTTCTTGAAGTGTGACGGCTGACCCCTGCTGCTGGGGAGGCTGAGGCAGGAAGCCGTCTTGAGCCCAGGAGTTTGAGGTTGCAGTGAGCTATGCTCACACCACTGCCCTCATGCCTGGGCAACAAAGTGGAAAGTGAGGCCCTATCTCAAAGGAAAAGAAAAAAAGAGATCTTTCTTCAAGGGCACAAGGACAAGAACAGGAGTCCACAGCAGATTCTGGAATCTGAATCCAATGTACAAACGACAATTCTCGTAGCAGGCGCAAGAGTTCAGGTTCCTACGTGGTTAGAGGGAACGGCCAGGAAAAGCCTGACCACTCCTCCAACTGCCCGGGGCTCAGGGAGACTCCGGAGCGATTCCAGATTGAGAGCAGTTTGGAGGTCAGAGGGCCTGTGTATCAGGGTTCAAATCCACTCTGGCAGACCCCCCCCATCTTCAGCCCAGGGGAACAGCCCCTCCTCTCTGTCCTGATGGGATGTTGGCACTGCTGTGCCTGGTCTGATGCCCCACCGTGGTCAGGGAAGGATCAGAGGAGCCAGGGCTGCAGCCCCACCGCAGGGGCCCACCCTGGGGGAAGGAGCTGGAAATGGCATCACCCAGAGGGAGGTGCAGGCTTTGTAGTTAAGCCATTAAGGGGCCCACACTGGTCCCCACAGCAAGACCCCACAAGGCCCTTCAGCTCCTGGCATTTTCTCTCTCCCAGGGAGCTCAGCTGGTCCTTTGAGAACTCGGGATCAAGGGCGTTTCTGCAGTAGTAGGAAGACACTACAGCGGGGGGCGTAGTTAGCCTGCTCTGGATTTAGAAACAGTTAGTTCAACCTTCCAAACAGCTAAGGCCCTTTTCCTGTGCACTTCCTCGGGCCAAGCTCTGCGTGTCCCATTTCCCTGCCCCGTTACAGCCAGGCTTCCCCAGGGGGTCCCCTCCATCGGCCTCACTGTCGCCTCGTTCCTGCCCAGCGCTGGCGGGAGACCCCTTCGCACAGCCAGCTCCGCTACGCCCAGGATATGAGGCTCGTTCTGCTTCTCCAGGCACCGTGTCCAGGGACCAGCAAGGGGACTGAGGGGAGCTGAGCTCCAGTGGGACTGACAGCAGAGTCCTGGAGGGAGGCTGCCAGGGTACATCAACAACCACAAGGAGGGAGGGACAGTCCCAGCAGAAAAGCAGCTCATAACTTGTTAGTCTGGCTACTAAAAGCAGATCTTACTCGCATCTAAAAAATCTCTTGTCAAAAACCCAAAAGGTCCACGTCATAAGATTCTGCATTTTTAGTTTCATGTAACATCTTCTTACACAATTTAAGATACAAGGGCCAGGTACAGTGGGTCATGCCTGCAATCCCAGCACATTGGGAGGCCGAGGTGGGAGGATCACTTCACGTGAGGCCAGGAGTTGGAGACCAGCCTGAGCAACATAGCAAGACCTTGTCTCCACAAAAAATTTTTTTAAAAACCCAGAAAACTATTTAAGATACATGATTTTTGCTATTTCATTTACACCCAAAATATATTTATTCAGACACTTGGGAGAAACTTGTTTTAATTAACAGACACTTTACTTTGACTTAGCTATCAAAGAACTGATCACAAAAGATTTCACGTAAACTCGTCATTTATTAGCATTGCTAGTTTGACATAACAGGTCTCCAGTAATATGCCGAGTTGCACGGCGGTGACAGAACAAGGCGAGGTCCAGATGCGTGGACAGCAGGGTCTCACTTCTTCCACTCGTTCTTGTCGTAGTCCCACTTGGCAGAGAAGCCCTGGATGGGGCTGACCTTCATGTCCAGCATCCTCTTGGTCTGCTTGGCCACCCAGTCTTCCTCGAAGGTGTGCGGGATGGGGCCATACACTACAGTTAAGACAAGGTCACGAGGCAGGACTGTCACTACAAGTTGTTTCTATGCCAACACCTTACGTGGGCCAGGTCCTCCCCAACACACTGGCCACTCACTCAGCAAAGCCACTGCCACTCCACACCTGCTCAAACACGCGGGCTTTTACCTCTGAGGACTGATAACTCTTGATGCTTTTAAATTATTCCTCTGTTTGTAAAGAGTTAGCAATGAAACAGTTAAGGTAAAAGCTGAATGTCTTCCCTCCAGACTGTAGATTATGAGAGTCTACAGGTCACAGCACAGAGCCAAGGTGCTTGTGAGACCAGATAGAAAAGTCGGGTCTGTTATTAACCACGTCCACATTCAAACCAAGAGGACGGACTATACCTACTCAGAATGTGAAAATACCTGTTCTGCGCAGACAGAAAGAACCCAGGAGAAGCACCTTAGAATGGGCAACCCCAGCAGTGTCTAAATAGAAACTGAGGTCTGAAGCCTCAGCATTCTGGCTGAGGTGTGATCCCCAGAACGGCTGAGACGGTCGTTCATCGGGTCCCCTTCTCCTGCTCGGACCCTCACTGAGTCGTCCTGTGCTGACTGGTGAGCAGATACGCTGCTACTCAAAGCGTGGGGAGCTGTGCGAAGGAGGTAAGCATTCCACTACCAAAGGAGTCTGGAAACTATGAATAAATCAGATCCTGGCTTGTAAGTTAATCTCCCACGACTTCGGTTAACACAAGCCAGTTCCCCAGGACCTGGAAAACGACCCTGAGCCGGGCCCCAGAAGGGAGGTCCCTATGTCAGGGCTCCGAGGCAGCGTGAGGTCCACACCACTGGGCACTGGACGCTGGAGCTGTGCCAGCCACACCCGCCTCCTGAGCCCGCTGCAGGCACCCGAGCCCTTCCTCCCTGCCCGCTCACCATAGCGCTTCTCCCAGATGATGATGAGCGCCGTGAAGCCGATGAAGAGCATGGCAGTGCCCACAACCGTCTTCCACTGGTTTGTGCTCCTGTTCATCTCGGCGAAGCTCTCATTGAACTTAATGCGATACACTGGGGACAGAAAGAACCGCCATCAGCAGGCACGATGAGCAAAGCAGCCCCACAGCTCCCTCTTCCCCTCGAAACACAGGGAGGGAGAAAACAGGGAGCTGCGGGACGCAGCATCAGTCTACACCATGTGTGCCTCACACATATGCACACACATGCCCTGACACACAAGCTCATGATGGGGAAGGAAGAAAAAAACACACGAAGTTTGCATTGGGTAAAAAAAGCCCCAAATTAATAAGTAAACCACGTCCGACCCAGCAGATGTGCCGAGAGGCTCCGTGCACGTGCTCCACTCCCCGCTGGGGGCCTGGGCAGAGCAGCCGGCCAGCTGGCAGAGCACCGAAACTGCAGCCCTGGGACAGTCACTCAGAAACCTAGCAGAGCGACCCTGCTGTGCACAGCTGTTCTCCAGACAGCCACCAGAGACAAGCAGAGGCACGCCTGCAGCACACCCACAAAGTTCCCAGAGATGGCGGGTTTGCCTGCGCCTCCCTCCAATACCCACACTCGACTTTCTCATCCAGGGAGAGGTTGCTCCAGGAGGCTTTCTCCTTCTCCTTCAAGGCCTTCTGGCTGGCAGACAGGTGCTTGACATGAGCCACATCAGGCAGGGGGTAGTCACGCCGATCAACATAACTTGGGAGAGCAAAGTCGTCACTCTTCACAACACTTCCTAGAAACACGTTGGGGAAATAGTTGAAAATCCACATGGGTTGAGAATCACAAACGAGGTGGTACGTCTGAAAACGAAAACGAGCATGTCTGTACACCTCGAACCCTCAGTACCTAACAGCATCTGGTACAAAGAAGATGCGAGATAAATGCAAAGCTAAACATGCTATGTACCAGGCACAGAACTGGGCTCTTTAAATATATTTCAGGTGAGGAAAAAGACTCCTAAACTTAGGTAGCCAGTGCTTGATAGAAACAAGATTTAAACTCAGCTTAGGCTACCAAGTCCACGCTCTTTCACTCCCATTGGCTCGATAACATCTTAATACATGCAAGTGAAGTTAAATGGTGGGGAATTTTGGGCGGGGGAGATCATTAAGATCAGGTACGGTGAAGACGATTTCTTGAAAGGGGTGGAATTGAACTTGAGCCAGAAAAAAATGGGAAGGAAGGGAAGGAAAAGAAGGGAAACTACTAGTGTAAGTAAAGACCCAGACTCATATTCAATTTGATTCATAAACACTTCTTGATATAAAACCAAGCCATGTTGAAATATTTGCATCTCCCCTGAGGTCCCTCAACAACAGGATCAAGAGCTTAGTTATCTTTGTTTGAAACTCCAGTACAGAGCCTCACACACATGAGAAGCAAAATTATAACAGCTCAGCCTATTTAAAAGCAAGAAAAGTCACACTTACCGTGTGCATGTGCTCGCACACACGCTGAGGTGGAAAGCGCTCGCTTGCCAACCAGGCTAAATACCCTGGTAGCCAACATTCTGAAAGATAAGAAGGTACACCTTCCTTATGAATGAGGGTGAGGACCTATTAGGAATGAGTCTTCTTTTTGCCCCAGAGCATTTTGTAAGCAAATGCAATTCTTTTGTTTGCTTCTGCTCAACACAAACGATCCATTCTTTATTACTGACTCTGAATTCACAAAATAGCCTAGGATGAGGTTTTCCATGGTAGTCAGCATGTTTTTATGAAGCTTCATTATAAACTACGTGCCATAATAGATACACACTTCGGTCAATTAATAGAAAGTTGGCTTTCTCAAACAAGGACAAAAAAAATTGAACAAGCCAACTCAAAACACTAAAAGTCATTAAGGCACTGTGCTGCCACAATAGGCTCCATTCTCGGTGAGTAGGGAAGGTGACATCTCACAGGGATGGTCGCATGCCTGACATTCGACTGCGTGCTTGTTTATAACCTAATACTGCATGTACAGGCTGGAAGAGGCCGCAAACACCGCCCGAGTCCACCTCCCATCCCTGCGGACAAAGGACAACCTAGTCCACCGTCTCTTCTCACCTGGGCCCTCTGCGATTCACGCCCTCCTTTAAATCGACCCTTCGGAGGGGCTGTAAACAATGAAAAGGATGCTGAACACTTTGGGAAAATACTCCCCGCTTAGGGCAGGTAAACAAGCATGACGTCAGGGCTGATACTCGCGTGTCGCTTCTTTTCTCGGGCCAGGCCCGTGCGTGCGCGGACGACCGGCGCCTTCCAGGCCGGGAAGCCGAGCATCCCTCCCAACGCCCGGGGCGGTCGCGCAGGGGCCGTCTCAAGGCGCAGACCCGGGCCCGCTCCCCCGCAGCCGGCGCCCTCGGCCAGCGGGCGCCCCAAGGTCAGAACCCGGGGCCAGCTCGCGGCCGCGGCGGGGCAGGGGAAGCCGGGCGGGGCGCCTCGGGGCGGCACAAAGGCCGCGGCCTAGCGGCCCCCGGAGCCCCCGCGAACCAGCCTCAATGTCATCGGGCTCGAGGCCCATCCGCCGCCTCCTGCACACGCCGGGCGATGGGCGCGCAGGCCCGATCGATGGCTCCCGGCCCCCCGACCCGCTCGGCCTCGCAGCTTGGCGCCGGCCGCCGCACGCCTCACCTGCCGCCGCCGCCGCCGCACAGCCGGTGCCCGCTGCGACCGCCCTCTGCGCCCGGGTAGCCGCGAACGGAAGACAGCTAGGCTGCTCCGCAGAGCACCACGGGATCGAGGAAGACTCCGCCCGGGCCGCGCCGAGGTCACCGTGGAGCGGAAGGAGCGGAACGCCATGAACGTCGCAAAACGCCGGGCTGGGCTGCTTTCCGGCAGGGGCTTCAGGGACCGCTTTCCGGCGGCGCCCGGCGAGAAGCGCGAGTGGATCCTGAGGTGGCGGCGGCTTCCCAGAGGAGCCGAGGCCCGAACGGGGCCGGGCCTGAGTTGGGGGCCGGGGCTGAGCTGGAGGCCCCGCCAACCGGCAGCCGCGCCAGTCAGTCGCCGCGTCCTCGTCCCGCTTCTCCGCTGGGGCGCCGCGCGGCCGGGCAGCGGGACCAGGCCTCAGCCGCTCGCCCAGGGGCCTCCGGGGCCCTCCCGGGCTCAGCATGCCCGGGGTGAAGCTGACCACCCAGGCCTACTGCAAGATGGTGCTGCACGGCGCCAAGTACCCGCACTGCGCCGTCAACGGACTGCTGGTGGCCGAGAAGCAGAAGCCGCGCAAGGAGCACCTGCCCCTGGGCGGCCCGGGCGCCCACCACACCCTCTTCGTGGACTGCATTCCCCTCTTCCACGGCACGCTGGCCCTCGCCCCCATGCTGGAGGTGGCTCTCACGCTGGTAAGCGCGCACCGGGCCTTCACCACCCTGGTGGGCAGCCCCGGCCTCCCCTCGGAGTCGTCGGCACGAGAAAACCGGTTTCGCGGCCGGCCTCCCGCAGGAAAGTCGGATCCGCTTCTTGGGGTCACCGTGGCCAGGGATGGGACGGTCCACGAAGGCGCTTAGGTCTCGGCCTGGCTCTTGGCGCTCAAGAAATGGGCGCTCGTAGTAGTAGGAGTCGCAGCGACTTTAACCGTCGTGGATGCTTTTAGAGGCGCTGTAGTCGTACATTGCATTTTATGAGAAACTAGTAGCTTTTATAGAAACAGGCTATCCTTAATTAGATAAGGATTCGACAGAATTTAAAGATTTTGAGTTGCGGGAAGTTTTCGTGTTGTTGAGACTTAAGCGCTGGAGTTTGGTTTTTCCTCCCCTTCTCAGAGGCGATTCCTTATCTAGGGAGGGCGTGAGCGCCGTGGTCCTTCGGGCCTGGTACTGGGGAATTCTGGAGCTCAGACACTTAGGCAGCATTGATACCTGGGGCCTTTGCTCCCCGTGAGCGTCCATGAGCTTTGTGTAGGGAGCATTTGTTCCCCCTTGGTGGTTAGCAACTTACTATCTAGAATGCTTCCGTGGTTTTAAAAGCCAAAGAATTTTTGCGAAATTAAAAGGCAGGAGGAGATGATCTACTGAACACTCTTATGTGTCTGCTTGCGATGACTGCTTTATTGAAGTACAGTGGGAAAAAGATTTAACTACAATTATACTAGCTGGTAATTGAATTTTAGGCAGTAGTAGCTCTTCTGTTGTGGTGATCAATAAAGGGGGAAAAAAGACCATCTATGAATTTCATTGAGTTGTTAAAACCAACGAGAAATAAACTGTAGCCTCAGACTTGCCCACCTGAGCTGAGGTGCTGTTTTTCTATTAAGGATAAACTGTCATGCTAAAAAATGTTAGCCACTTCATGCAAGAAGTAGTTAAATTTGAGAAGGGATAGATAGAAATCATTTCTCTCTGCCTCTCACCATAAAAATGAAGCCATTCCGTGGAAGAAAAGAAGCCAGGCAAAAAAAGCAGCAGCAGCAGCCATTTCATAATTCACCTAATTATGACGCTCGAGTAAATTCTCGGCAAACGAGAAGTACCTTTGGGCGTATGGTCCTGGCCTAGGATTACTGAGCACATCCTTGAGTGCTTGTTAAAGTAAACCGAGTCACTGTGTGGATTTTTTCATATCATTTCTGTGCAGCAGACAGATATAATAAGTAGATGGTATTCATAAAGTCAACCATTTTACTGCTGTTAGTACTGAAACACCACCGGAGAGGGCGTGTGCGTGTTTTAATCCAGGTCTTTCTAATCACTCGTCTTAATTGTTCTGTTATCGAGGGAATTGCAGGGTGAGTGGATACGGGAAAGGCATCGGCTTGCAGGCAACTAGGTTCACTGGCGCTCATGCAGGGCGATCCAGTCCTGCAGTCAGTGTCTGCTGAGTGTCCGCGTTGTGCCAGGCCTGTGCAGGCGAGGGCTGTGGCTCAGACACAGTACCTGGTCTCTGCTTAGCGCTTGACCTCGGAGCAAGCCAGCAAGCACGATGCCAGCGGGTAAGTGCCACAGATAGAAATAAGTGAAAAGTGGTGAGGAGTTGAGAGAAAAGTCGGCTAACCCAGGCTCAGGGAGCCCAGGCTGTCAGGCAGCCCAGAGAAAGGGATATGCAAGTCGTGGGCCAGCCCTAGTAATCCAGGAGGGAGGGCATTTGAGGTGAGAGAGACCAGCAAGTACAAAGACCAGGAGACAACAGTGGGGAGGAGAAGGGAGGGTGTTTGGGGAGAGCTAGAGGGTGGAGTGCAAAGGGACAGGGGACAGAGGAGTGAGCAGTGGACAGATTGCTTTGCGGGGGACCTTGTAGATCACGCAGAGGCCTTTGGGCATCATCCTGAAGACAGAGGGAAGCCACAAGAGGAGACTTGCATGATCAGATTTGTGTCTTTAAGTGATGGCTCCAGCCTCCCTTGAGGAGGATGTCGGAGACTGGAATACATGCAAGACTAGAGGCAGGGAGGTGGCTGCACCGAGTGTAGTGCGCATGCGGAAAAAGGGACAGCTAAGAGAGAGCAGGAGGGAGAGCCCACAGGACTCGGTGACTAACCGTGTGCAGACTGAGGGAAAAGGAAGTGAGGGTGACTCCTGGGTTCCGGCTTATGCGTTGGGAGGATGGTGCGGTGGTGCCACGCATCGTGGGAACAGAGGCAGAGAAGCAGATTTGGAGGAGAGGTGATTGGTTCCATTTGGGACATGTTGCGTTTGAGATGTTGGAATGAAGAAGTCCTAGTGTTGAAAGTTGAAAAATGGGTATGGAGCTCAGAAGACAGGCTGGAGACAAATGTTGGCAGCCAGTAGCTTCTCGGTGACTTTGAAGCTGTGGGAACAGGTCATACTCTCTGGGGACACTGCGTGGAGTGAGAAGCCTGAGGAGCTCTGGCTTTTACGGGGGGTGGAGAAGCCGAGTTGCAGGCAGCAGGACAGGAGGAAAGGTGTGCTACATTAGAATCCGTCTAAAACCCTGTCAGAACACCGGGGAGCTGCTTAAAGACAAACTTGAACCTCACTTGGAATGTCTAATATCACTTCTCACAGGTAACCTGTACAGAGTTGAAGGGTTATGTTCCTCTTATGGTATATAATTACAATACTTGAGGGAATTAAACGTGCCAACTATAAACAACTGCATTTGAGTCACGGATACACGAATTTTCCCCAAGGAGCAGAGCTGCCTCCCAAACCACTTACCTGGGGAGGGAAGATGCCCAGAGGGAACCTTGACTCTAAGCCAGGGTTGCCCCACTGCCTCCAGCCTGAGAGTGAGAGGGCCCTGTGGGGCCCTCCCCGCTTCAGCTCTTGCTCCCCCTGCGGAGTTACACCCTGCACTCCAGACTCCCAACTCCAGCACCTCCCCAAGACATGCTCTTCAGTGTGCGAGGAGTCTTGGAGTCTCACATCAGCATGTTAGGTCCAAACCAGACTCCCTGCGGTGACTTCTCAGCAGGGAAAACATTGACAGCCCGACTTTTGTCCTTGCCAAGCAGTGGTGTTTTGTACTGACTTTTCTTATATTCACCTAAACTTTGGATCATAGCCTCAGCAGTTGACAGATACGAAAAAGATGCCAATCCAATGCAAATGAAACAACTTTTCAGAGGAGAATTATGGAGGAAAAGTCCCAATTCGAGTCCATCTAAATGTTTTATATTACAATTAAGCTATTTAAATTTAGATTGTTCACCTTTTGACTTAGTGACTTGATAACCTGAAGGCAATGAAACTCCCGGTGTTTGGAGCCGTAGTTAATAAACAGGGTGATCAGCTATGGAAGATACAGTTTTAACAGCATCTACGGCCACGCGACTGTAAACGAGGCCTTATTCTCACGGCTGTCTTCTATTCAGGGAGTTTCACATTGGAATTATTTTTGGTAAGTGGGAAAGACCAACTCGATATGCAGTCTGTCAGAGGGCAACATTAGATTCCCTTGAAAGGCTTTTTCATTATAATTTTCCATTTAAAAAAAAATCCTTGCATTTCTGGACGCTTTTATTTTTTTAAGTACTTATGTCTATTATTTATCCTTATAACCCTTTGACGTAGGTAGCAAAGGAATTATTTCTAATAGCGAAAACCCATAAAATGTTAGTAGGAAAATTAGCATAAACCTGCTGTTTCTCTAAGCCCTTTTTGGCGTTTTCCCCTCTTGTTGATTTTCTAGTACTGTGGAGCAGCTTTCTGTGACATTCTGCTCAGATGACTTTCTTACCTGCTGAGTGGCCTCATCACCATTATTTCAGGCCAGAAGCTCGACCTGCTCTGTGCTCGTTTGCATGGCTGCCGTCCTGTAACTCCCCTTCCCCCGTGCCCTTCCTTCATCTCCAGAACTTTCTGGTGCTAGCCTGGGAGAGGGAGAAGGTTGCTGTGGGTCCTCCTTTCACTTTTTTGCCCTGAACTTCATCTTCCATTTCCATCCCATCGACTTCCAGAGCTCTTCTCGTGGCTCCAGCTCCTTTCCATTTGATAGAAAAATCAGCAGCTGACTTGAGAAGAAGGAGCTTTCCTTCCTTCCCAGAGAAAATAACTGTCCCTCAACTTCTGAACTCCAAGGCCGCCTTCTTGTTATAAATAGGAAGGCCTGGCAGGTTACCGTCAACCTGTTGGTAGGTGGCAAGTTTGAGAGAAATGCCCTCGTCGGAGTGGCTCTCTTACTAGCTCCCGCCTCGCCTACTTCACGGTGATTATACAGCCACACGAGAGAGGTGACAGTGCTTGGGACACTATAAGTGCCTCACATGTGCAAACCCTCAGTAAGGTTGCTGAGAGACGCTCCTTCCTTTGTGCAGTCTAGCTGGGAATGAATGGGGTGGTCCCAGCCCCTCTGAAAGGTCTCCTACATGTCTGGCACAGAATGAGCCAAAAAGTGCACTGAACAGAGGGTGGCGGGCTTACGCCAAGGTGAAGGTGTCCTCTTTTTCCTCCAGAAAGTAAAAAAAACTGCATAGGGTTGTCTGTATTCAGAGATAGCTTTAGTAAATTGGCAACAGGCTTCACAGAGTTTTGTCCCAACTTTTATTTTCATTTTGACTTTTCACACGATGCATGATAGGGATATGGCGTTCTAGTAGAAGTTCCAGGTCATGACATTTTTCTGCTGGAATTTGGTTCAGCCCTTGGAGTTTTTCATACAGAAATTTGTCCCTTAGCAGGCAAAATGTAGGTTGAGGTGTGCATTGTGTATGTTTGTCACAGGAACCATCCTTTGTGTCGGGTGCTTTCTGTGCTCTAGGGTAGGTGCAAGGTGACGCCATGTGTGTTTGCTGGGGTACGAGTCCCAGACAGTTAGCTTCAGCCCAGGAAAAGGACGTGGGAGCCAGCCTAGACTAGCCTGCTCGCTGAAGAATGCTGCGGGGCTGGCATCAGGACGTTGTCTGTAGCAAAGAAATATAAAATTTGTCCTATCCTTTTTTTCTCTCTTTGAGACAGGGTCTTGCTCTGTCACCCAGACTGCAGTGCAGTAACATCATCATAGCTCACTGCAACCTTGAATTCCTGGGCTCAAGCAATCTTCCTGCCTCAGCAGAGGCCTGTGCCACCACACCTGGCTAATTTTTCTGTTTTTGGTAGAGACTGGGTCTCACTCTTGCTCCGGCTGTTCTCGAACTCCTAGCCTCAAGCCATCCTCCTGTGTCTGCCTCTCAAAGTGTTGGGATTACAGGCGTGAGCCATCGTACCCAGCCCTTGTCCTGTCCTTACAGTAAATGTAGTATAGCTGTGGTCAGCCAAATCGTAACCCCCAAAATATGTCTCCATCCTAATCCCCAGGTCTTACGTGGCAAAAAGAGCTTTGTGGGTGTGATTAAGTTAAGGGTCTTGGGGCGGAGAGATCATCCTGGGTTGCTGGGTGGGCCCCACGTGAGAAGGAAGGAGAGTCGGGGAAGAAAACGGGTGGCGGAAGCAGAGGTTGGAGTGATGCAGCCACGAGCCAAGGAATTGGAGCAGGCTCTAGATGCTGGAAAAGGCCAGGAAAGCGTTCTCCCTTGGGCCTTCCAGAGGGCTATGGCCCTGCTGGCTCATTTTAGACAGAAATTCTAACCTGTAAGGTAAAAAACTGTGGTGTTTTAGGCAACTAAATTTGGTGACTTGTTAAAAGGGCAGTTAGGAGACTAAGACAGCAGAAAATCCGACTCTGGAATTAGGACAGCCTGCCCTGGAGAGTAGGGACACCTGGGTGCGCAGAGACAAGTGTCACCTCAAGGGAGGACACACTCGAGCCAGCCTGTGATTGGAAACAGAAGCTGAGAATGCGGCGCTAAGGGGTCAGCTAATCAGGGAGCAGGGCCAGATCCCAAATTTTGAGCTAGGCCTTTTGATGCTGCATAGAGATAGTTTTGTTCTAAGCAGCTATGCAAAGTTTCCAGAACCCATTCCATTAAGAGACGATAGAAACAAAATATAAGTAATTTGGGAGTGATTTGCAGCTCCAAAATCACAGTGATAAAGCCATCATAAATATTTGGGGGACATAACTTAATCTTCTGGGTAGATGACCAGAATATCCAGTTGGTTCAGTGAGCCCTGCTGGTTTTGACCCAATATGGTAATTCATGAGCTCTTAGGAGGCCAGAAATATTCTCTGTGTAAGCAAGGGACCCTTGGACTGTACTATCTTGTAATGTCTGCTTTTAGTCACGAAGGAAACTGTCGTAGGCCCAAACCAGAATTTGGGGAAGAAGAGCAATAGGATTGTATTTTAAAAAAAAAATTTTTAACCAAGTTAATTCACTGCAAAAAAAGTGAGATATCAATTTTGTTTCCTCTTCTGCAGTCTGAGAATAGAATTTATTGCAGTGTATTAAAATTCCATTATGGCAAAACAGGATGACCTTTCGTTGTTGTTAATAACGGCATTAGACCCGCAGGAAGCTAAATCTGATGAGAGAAAAGTGGTATTATAAAACAGAACAAAAAACTTTTAAGGTCCGCCACCACGCTCCCATTTAAAAGCACCCTGTAGGGAGTTAAGTGTGTCTGCACAGGTGCCCCTGCCGCCTGCGTGCCTGCTTGTGCAAACTCAGGGCCTTTCTGAGCTTAGTCTCCTTAACTGTGCAGGATTGATTCGATAATCTCAATGCTTTCTCAAGCCCCAGAATGCCCCAGTTCTTTATATTGTAAGAGGAGGTGGGTAAAGATTGTCTCCCTTCCCCACCATAGCACTGTTCCCATTTAATACCTTTGGGGGGCCTCCTGCTGGGAGTGGGGAAGGAGGTCATGTCTCCAGGTCAAGGTCCCACCCCTCCTGACCGTTACAGGGTCCCGTCTTGTAGGAGGACGCTCCATCTCTGGGAGAGTGAGGGACTGGGCCCTCAGTGTGATTTGGTTTTTACCTCTGAGTCATAGCCTATCTTCTGGGGAGAAGGATACACGATTGTATCATGTTTTGTCCCAGCATGGGGTGGGGGGTCTCCTGTGGTTTTTGAGACTTGATATTTAAGGGAAAATCATTCATCTTTTCTTCCCGATTTTTGTTCCTCTTTCAGATTGATTCATGGTGCAAAGATAATAGCTATGTGATTGCTGGTTATTATCAAGCTAATGAACGAGTAAAGGACGCCAGGTATGTCGCTGCAGAAACCCTCTGTGGGCTGGAAGAATGATCACAGCACAGAGCCAGTCTCTGAGGAGCTGGCTGTCCCTCTGTAGGCTCCAGATGCAAAATCCGTGAGCCCCACGCCCCTCCCTGCCCTGTGCTTTGTTTATAGTATTGGAGGGGAACTGTGGTGTGGATAATTCCAAACAACAGACATTCCAAACATTTATATTAACTTTGGGATTCTGTTTTGTATCTTCCCTCTTTTGCTTGAAGGGAATTCATACAAGGCAAGTGACAGTCGGGGGCCTCAGGTTTCTGTCCTTGCTCAGCTCTGCCTTGCTTCCTGTTACCTGACTAGGAATGAGATTGGGCAGAGCCTCGGGAAGGAATACTGTTCTCTTTTGGGGTCAATAAAATGTCTTTTAGGTTTGGGGCTCTTAGGGCCTGATACTATGATGAAAACGTGGCGTTTGTTGCTTCCTTTCTATTAGCTCCTAGTTCCTTTTATCCAGATATTTCTCCCACTGTGGTCCTCAGTAAGGAGCAGAGCTGAGGATTTTTCTCTATCTCTGCGTCACTCTTGGTCCCAACAGAAGGACATACGAAACACTCAGGATAATTTGAGGCGGGCTTAATACGTGGACTGTTCCCACAGGCGTGGGCAGTAGCTAAGAGAACTCACAGAGGGTCCTGTGGTGACCAAAGCTGGTGACAATAGCTGTTCCTGGCCTTCAGCCTGAAGGGCTAGGGAAGAAGGAGCTGGGTAAAGAGGTTCATGAGGAGGAGCAGAGCCCGTTGACCAAGGGACACAGCCAACCTGATGTGACCTCACCTCAGGGGAGGGATGGCCCAGAGTGGTCAGTAGCTGATGTCTCTCTTCCACTCCCGCGATGTCTTCAAGGGCTTTCCTTGGCTGAAACCGGCCAGAAGCCAGAGGGGCAGCCGGAAAGTGTCCCCCACAGTATATAATGGGAGCGCGTGCCAGGGGTGCCCTGACGTGGTCAGACAGAACCGGCAGACTCCAGTGTCTGGGGAGTTAGAGGTGTAGGGGGGGACCCTGGAGCAAGGTCCACCTGCTCGACGCCGACGAGAAGGTCGGCTTAAGAGCACTTTTGGAAACAATGCCGTAAGCTGGGGACTGAGCACTGCTGTCACTGAGGAGGTACAAACACCTTCAGAAATGAGACCTCTCGTCCTTGGAGGGTGGGTCCAAGCACAGGGCCCTGAGGGGGGCCGATAGCCAATGAGGCATTGGACTCGAAGTCCCTTGGAGCACCTGCCGGGGACAGTTGAGGACATATAGGAGCCCAGTGCACACTGGCTCTTCTTCTCCCACTACCTCTCCGTTCCTCCTCTGAGCCCACGAAGGGCGCTTGTCGCTCCTCCTTCAGAGCATCTCTCATTAACCTCACTCCTTCTGGGCCCTCCGCTGTTTGATATCGTCTCCTCACCTGTACTGATGACTCGGTGTCTGAGCAAGACCTGCACACAGGCCACGTCCCTCTCAGTCTTGTTACGTGAAAGGGACTGAGTAGGCGTGGACTGCTGCGTGGGCTGTGCCCCACGTGCCTAAGTTGACTATGGAAGAGAGGTGGGCCACCGTGGGGCTTACTGGGAAGGGAGCCAAAGCCCAGTCACCTTTAAGGGGCCTAGAAGTGGCATTTTGGCCTAGGTAACTGTGCTGACATGTGGTTCGAGGTTCTCCCTGGACTTGCTGTTATGGGCGTGTCCTTGGTCATCCCGGAGTGGCCACCGTGTGCATCCACAAGTTCACTAACGGCAAGGAAAAAAGGGTTGCACGTTTCTTATGTCATTGGAATTTGGTGGAAAGAGACAGGCGCATCTCCTGAGTTAACCGTTAGTATGTGTCAGAGCATTTGGAGAGTATTGAGTAAAGATGCATTTTCCTGATTGATGAAAAAAGAACTCAGTAATGGTCATCTACCCCTGTATTGTGTAGCATGCAGTGTGTTATATAGTGTTTAATAAAAGTAAAAGTAAAAATAAAAATAAAAGAACACGGAAGCGAGTGCAAGCACACAGCTGCGGCGGAGGTGGCGGAGGCAACAAGCCTTGCCGGGAGGGCATGCTGCGTGCTGTGGCGGCGGGCCAGGAGGACTTAGCCCTGTGGTGTAACCCAGGAAGCTCCTAGGGCACAGTGTCCTTTGACCTGAGCCTCTGAGAGTAGGCAGGGTCTTGTCGAGTGCAGGTGTGGAGACCAGGTCAGAGCGTTCCTGGTTGGGGCAGCAGAAGGAAGACACAAGTGGGAACGTGGCAGGAACAGGGCATGCAGCCACATGGAGGGCGGTGCTGGGAAGTGACGCTGCCCAGGTTGGGCAGGCCACGCTGAGGGTGCCTCGGTGCGTGGAAACATTTTGAACTTCGTCTTATGAGCACATGGAAGTGTCCTTAGCTGGAGGGTGCTCCTGGACTGAGCAGTGTCTCCCATGGCTCCCCTTGCAGAAGGGAGAGGAGCCTGGGCGAGAGGGAATAGCACTGGGTTGTCACGTTAGCGTAGGCACCTCCCCTTCCTTAAGTCCCCCATCCCCAAATCCGTGCCTTACGCGGTCACCCAAGCGGACCAAGCACACAGCCTCTCTCGTCCTCTTCTCTGCATGTGCCTCCTCCGGCTCGCTCTCGCCATCTTCCTGCCTCTGTGCTGACCTCATGCCCGCCCTGCTGGGGTTACCTTGTGCAGACACACCGTGTCCGTGCTCTTCGTACCTTCGTCCGCAACGTCCCTGTTCCTCACCGAGTCCAGATTCCTTCGCTCACTCGGCAGGTTCTGCGCCTCCCATGATGTCAGTCTAGCAGTACGTTCTGAGCAGCCATTTGTTAGATCTGCAGAGGGGATTAAAACATTAGCGAAGGGTCTGCATCCCTGAATGTGGCGTCTACCCCGGCGCGTACTGGCCTTGAGCTCCACCGGGGCCATCCCATTCGTTGTCACAGCCACACACAGAGACAGACACTCTGGCCAGACAAGGCAAATTCACAGACGCCACACGGTTTGGGAGCTCAGGAGCTAGGGTCCTGCTGACTTCTTTCGTAAATACTGTTTGCTTCTACCGGGAAAACATTCCCTTTTCTCTTCAACCAAATCTAGCTTAAAATCTGCTCTTTTTGTTCTAGAAATATCTGTGACCTGATTAACAGTGTCTCACAGCATAAGAATTGGAGCTAGGTAGATGTGGATTTAAATCCTGGGTAACTTACTGATGAACTTCCATGGGCCTCAGTGGTTCTGTCTGTGAAATGGAGCCAAGAGCCCCTGCCTTGAGAGCAGTCCTGGGGACAGACGGAAACAGTGTGCTGTGTGTTGAGCCGTGCGCCTGGTTGGGAGTCGGGGCTGTGATTACTTTTTTCAAAAAAGGATTATTCAATCAGTGTTTTAGCATGCTTATAACTTTTATGTATTTCCTAAACTTTAGGCCGTTTTATTGTATTGTTTCATGATTGCTGGTGTTTTGCTGCGTGACCACCGCTTCATGTGGGCGTATCTCAGTACCCAGCAGAGCGCCTTGGCCTGAGGTAGATGCTCAATGAAAAGCTTTTAGATACGAAATGTAAGATACCGACTACATCTGCATGCCGGCTCTGTGCTGGCTGGGAAAGGGGTCAGGAAGGTGGTCTCTGGCCTCAGGAGCCTGCAGTTTGACTGGGCAGCTGACTTGTCTCAGGAACCAGGAGTTGACACAGACTAGCAGGAAACACAGTGCTGATCTGGATGTCACAGTGTGACGGTCGGACATTCGGGAATGGGGCGGATCGGTGTTTAAGACTATGTGCGTAATACAAAAAAAAGTTGGCAACTCTTTCAAGTACTTTGACAATTCATTAACTACAAATTTTTAACTTCTTTCAAAAGAATAAATTTTAAAATTTGACTTCTTGGGCATCTCAAATGGTAGTTTTTGTTTTTAATGAGTGTATCTTGGTACACTCATTAAGGGGTACGCTAACCCCTTCCCAATACAAACACCAGCTAGTGTGATGATTGTTAGAAATAATAGCTTTGTGAATTTCTTCATGGCAAGAGGCTCTGCCCTTTCTTTACTGCAAGTCCCTGGAAGATCATGCTCTCAGCAGATGCTGCCTCTGTTCCCTCTGCACTGAGGACTGGGAGAGTGGGGACCAGTGAAGACCCAGTCTGCGAAGTGTGTGGTGACACCGTGCTGGCAGGCGGCACAGAGTGGGTGACTCAGCCTCCCCCAGGGCCCTTTTCCTGTTCTTCACGTCTGCTGTTGGAGCCATGGGGACTTGGCACTTGCCAACTCCTGGTCAGCACAGAGAAGTGCCACCTTCCGTTTGACCTAGGATCATGCTAACTTTTTTCTTAAATACAATTCTACCCATAAAACCTTCCCTCTCTCTTAAATGTGATTTTTCTTAAAACAGTACTACAGATACTATATCACTTTAAATTCTCAATTTCGAAAATGAAAATAGAATAGTCAGATAAAATAATTTTTTTTCGTAAAGCATTATTAATCTGCTTTTTTCAGCCCGATCACAAGGGAAGGATTGTAATTGTATAGTGCATTTCTTTAAATAAACTCACAGTAATCAGTTTATCTTTATGGCTGTTAAAAATCACTCATTTTCTGCTTCAAAAAGCTAAACTTGTGATTGTGCAGGGAAAATAAGACGCACAGAAAGGAAGCCCGTGCCGAGGATTCCATGTTAGATGGCACTTGAGAGTTCGCGGAAGGGAGAGGTGGACCTTGCGTGGGGCAGCGAGGCAGGGCTTCTGGAGAGGACGGCATGTCTTCCGGGCACTGAACAAGGGGAAGGAATTTACTAAGCAGAGCTTGGCGTGGAAGGCCAACAGGGAGCAGTGTGAGTGAAGCAGGAAAGGTACGTGAGGGAGGCAACGCATAGGCAGTTTCGCTGAAACGAAAGACACGAGCATTGCCGTGTGGGCTGGAAACGAAGCCGGGTCCACCGGTGGAAAGGCTGCCGTGGCAGGGACGGTGGGTGCCGTGTGGCAGGCGGTGGTGAGCAGTGTGCGGGTTTGTGAGCGAGAGGGGACGCGATGGAAGTTCATTTCAGGAAAATTGACCTAAAGAGAGTTTTCAGGATACAGTGGATAAGAAGAGCCTAGAAATTGTGAGACCGGTGAGGAAGCAATTTTAGAAACCATGTCTAAGCCTGAGCAGACCGGGTGTGGGGAGAGCGAAGGAGTCACGGGCAAGGAAAGAACCTGCAGCACCTGGTGAGTGACAAAGGACAGAGGGAAAGGCAGCCTCGGCCAGAGAAACCGGAAGCAGGCCACCTTGCGCGGTGGCTTGCCTGGTGGGTTACAGCTGGGAAGCTTTGAGGGGGTGTGGTTGGCGGACTGTGGGGTGACCCATGGAGAGGGGTAGACGGCAGATTGCACAGAGCCGTGGTGCGCACGCGGAGCCCCAATGTCAGCTTATCAACGAAGTTTAGGAAATGGGGTTGGAAGGGAGGAGGACAGCTGGACAGAGGCTGGAGGGACCAGTTGGACCCTTTTTACTCTTTCCCTGAATGTAAAGACTTACACGGATTCGAAGGCAGAGTTGGGGCTCACGGGGAAAGAGAATGTAAAGAAGGCCCCTCCCAACACGGGATGGAGGGATACCTCTGTGCTCAGAGACACAGCGGGAGAGGTGTAGGGGCGACCCCGTAATCAGCTCTGTTGGCTGAAGGTGGAGAGGTGTCGTTTATGAAGGTTAGCGTGGCAGTAGAGCCAGGGCCAGCCGCTGGAGGCTTGGGAGCATGGAGATGTGGGACTACTTAGGAGTTTCAAAAAATTTTTTATAAAAGAAAAGGTGACTCAGAGCTGTGAGGCTGGCGTGGCTTGTCGCAGCAGCGCAGATGGAGAAAGACAGGCTTGGAGCTTGGCCTGGGGGCCGGCAGGCGCCCAGCAGCGAGGTTCAGCTGCATGCTCTGCGCCACTCGCCACTGGGTTCCAGGGCACCTTCCTGTTCGGGAGATGCCCTCTCAAGGTCCCCTCTGTGAGGGTCTCCTGGCTGGACTGAGGCAGGGACCTGCTGTGGACAGTGCACCACATTGCCAGAGAGCGTTCCCTGTGCCTGCTCACCGCAAGTCATCAGCATGGGACTGCAGCCACCAGGAGCCACTTGAAACAGGCAAAACAAGCACACGCAGCCTGTTGGCTCTGTCGGTCTATTTATCATTACTTGTCAGTTCTTGATGGTGGTAGCTGTGCCTATGTAGACAGCGCTGAACAGCACTAACTAGAGTGGTTCTTCTCACTGGTTCTTCTTTGGCAGTCCAAACCAGGTTGCAGAGAAGGTGGCCTCCAGGATCGCCGAGGGCTTCAGTGACGCTGCTCTCATCATGGTAAGTCGCTTCAGTGGCTGGTGAGCATTCGTCCTCTTGCTGCTGTGGCACTTTGCTGTATAGTTTTGCTTTCCGTGAATACTTTGACTAATGTGTCTTCATTGGACCATTGCCACCTCTTGCAGTATTCTCCCAACTACACACTTAAAGTTGTTTGGTTTGGCTGTGGGTTGTGTACAGCTGCAGTCACGGCACAGGGATATCCAAAGAGGGACAGTCTTTCAAGATCGGTGGTCCTCAGGGTGAGGTCTCCATGCCCACAGCAGCAGCACCACCACCTGGAAACTTGTGAGAAATGCCAATTCTGACCAGACCCACATTACAGGCTCACACCTGTAATCCCAGCACTTTGAGAGGCCAAGACAGAATTGCTTGAGGCCAGGAGTTTGAGACTAGCCTGGGCAACCTGAGACCCCATCTCTACAAAAAAATTTTTGAGAATTCACCAGGCATGGTGTTGCGTACCTGTAGTCCCAGCTACTCGAGAAGCTGAGGTGGGAGGATCTCTTGAGCCCAGGAGATCAAGGTTGCAGTGAGCTGTGATTGTGCCGTTGCACTCCAGCCTGGGGTGACAGGGTGAGACCCTGTCTCAAATAAATTAATCAATTGCCAATTCCCAGACCCCACTGAATCAGAGACACTGAAGGTGGGGCCCAATAATCTGTTTAACATACCTTCCAGACGATTCTGATGCACACACAGTGTGAGGACCATTGGATTGGAGCCAGCACAGCCTCCAGGGGCACAGGGAAGGAATGAGTTGGATAGGCAGGCTGATGACACTGAGAGCCTTGTTAAACAATCTTGATTCAGACAGAATCCTAAGAGTGCGGGAAGAAGTTTGGAAGCTTCACTTCTGTGAAAAAACAATGAAGGACTTAATAATTATTTTCCTGCAAAATACAGTTTACCTCAGGCCAGGCTCTCTTGGTGATTCCGCATGTCAGATTCATAGGAAGAGTCTCTGCCCTGGGCCAGCGTTCATACTGCTGCTGTGAGAGCTGCAGGGAGGTCCCTGCCGTTGGCTCCTGTGTGAGTGGTCTGTTCCCTCTTGTGTCCTCTGCCCTGTTCTCAGGTAGACAACACCAAGTTTACGATGGACTGCGTAGCACCCACGATCCACATGTATGAGCACCACGAGAACAGATGGCGGTGCAGAGACCCACACCAGTGAGTGCCGCTGCGGGCGTGGTGCACACAGGCTCTGTGCAGAAGCCGGTCTCGCCCTGCCTGTGCTTTAAGTTAGCGTGTCCCCGGAGCGTCATATTGTGCATGCTCCCTGACTCCCGGAGGTCTGGGGCCTGGAGGGCTGCTGTAGGGGAACCTGATGGTACTTGGGGGTCTTCCCACCCCAGACCCCAGGGCACAAACACTCTTCCCAAGTGTTTGGTTTGATTTATCTGTGGTCAATCAGAAAGCTTCAGTCATCTGCCTCCTGCGTTTTCAGAATTCCATTTTAAGGGTGTCCCTTCCATTTCTTGACTACCTGTGTTTGATATTCTCCATGTACATCTTTATGTGTTTAAAATGTCCGTGTTTCCTGGTATTCCATCCCTCCTTTCTTTTTACCACTGTGCGTGTGCCTGGTCTTCTCTGTAATCAGAGGCTGACTTCTCCGTGTCTGACCCGCAGTGACTGCTGTGAAGACTGGCCGGAGGCACAGAGGATCCTGGCGTCGCTCCTGGATAGCCGGTCCTACGAGACACTCGTGGACTTCGATAACCACCTGGATGACATTCGGAATGACTGGACAAATCCAGAGATCAATAAAGCTGTTCTGCACCTGTGCTAGGCAGGCTTGGCAGTGACTGGTCTGGGCATTTCCACTGTGCTAAAGAAGAAAACCTATTTTTAAATGTAAATAGAGTATCTCATAGCCTGTGTGGGAAGCTGACAGTTTTAAGAAGTGGCATGTGCCTTGAAAGAGGGCAGAGTGTTCAGTCAGCCGTCTTCCAACACAGAGCCCTAGAAGAGGCGCAGACCGTCCAGTCCGACCACCCTGTGGATCTCCCAGTTGTATGTTGCTATCCTCCAAATCACAGCTATTTCTGCTTGTCCAAGATTGTCCCTATTAAACAGTTTTAACTAACCTTTTATAATCTGGAGAGAATACTTTTTAAGGCTTATGAACTATATTTCACAACAACAACAAAAAGAGACCACATCTTATACTCCAATGAGTGTGTTTGTGAGTTTTTGTCCTGGTTGAGTTGATGTCGTGCGTCGAGCCGACATCCCGGGATCGGGGCAGACACGCGGAGTGCTGGTGAGAAGCCGCGTGTGGGCGTTCCAGCGGCCGAGCAGCGGGGCCGTGAGCAGCAGTGCCCCACTCGGCGTCGGCTCTCACAGCCACGGTGACGCTACACAGTGGGAGTGATGCCACTGTTGCCTGAGAAACCTTTGTCATTAAGGGTAAAAGCAGACATCGCTGGTAATGAGAACATGGATGAAAGTACAGCTTATTGCTTCTGAATCAACCAGAAAGCTTGCAACCCTGCAAAATCAAGAAAGGAAAAGTGGAACCGTGCTATGATTTTCTTCTAACTGACCTGCATGGTCATTGAAATGGTTCTATGTCTTCAAAATAATAGTTTCTTTTGTATTCAGAAAAACAAAAACAATTTAGACTCCCCAAGTTGTACAGAGCAATGTCTAATTTTTATACTAAGAACATTTGGTCAAATTTTCTAACCCAATTTTAAGAAATTGATGGGGAAATTTATGGTACCATTGCATTCCTTCCTTTTTATATGACTTATTTTGTACAGAGTTCAGAGAACGGTACCTTTCCTACTGTTGTCTTTGACTACACGAAGGAAATTTGTAACTGTTGATGTGACCCATTGAAGGGATTTGTGATGCAGCATTCACTATTTTCTCTTAACAAGTAGTGAAGAAATTCAGATATTGCTAAAAATAAATGTCTATTATTTGATCCATCAAATTTTCTCTTCCCCTTTCTTCAAATACCTCCTACCCTTAACTTTTTAAACTGATGTTCTTTCGTGTGGGGAGCACGAAGGAAGGAGTGAGGCTCCGGTGTACTCGGGCTTCACCCTCCTGCCCTCAGCTGCCAGCGCCCTCACAGCTCCCGTGGGCTCGTGTTTGTTTCAGGAAGGGAGAGGAGTCACCTCCAGCATGTGCCGTACCAGAAGCTGTCTTTTCCTGGGACTGCAACAGGAACACAGGGCACCTCCAGTGCAAAGTGCAGGGAAACTGGCAGAGCTATGTGGAATCAAGCTGTGGCCAGGGCTAGTTTGGGGGCACTTTAAAGATGCCGTCTTCCAACAGCCCTTCAAGGTGGGTTTCTCTTAGCGTCACCTCCCTGTAGAATTCTCTCCCTCGGTTATCCCTCCAGCGTCCCGGAGGCACACACTGTCCTCTGTGTTAGATTCAGGCCAAAGCTGAAGCCGTGTACTTGTTCCCTTTCTACGGCTCAGGGAGGCTTAAATTTTCAAAAGGAATCATACAAAACGCTCTGAAGGAACGGATCTCTTTGTGAGAAAGCCAAAACAGATTTCCAAAGCAAGGTACCTGCGCCTACATTCCTTATGAAAATAGCAAAAGCCTCTGCCGAGCCCGCCCTCCTGGTCTCCATAGGCGCTGCGTGGCCTCCGGGCCTCAGGCTCCCTGGACCTGAGAACAGGCTGCATTTTCCCCACGCAGGATAAGAGAGCAAGCCTGTTCCATGGCCACCTCAAACTTACTCAGCCCCCCTTTTTTTTTTTAAAGACTCGAAGGAGCAACACAAAGTATATGTATACATTGAAAAATCCGCCCACCAAAATGTTCTTAACCAGTTTCCTAAACGTGAAGGGGGCACCTGTACTCACGTGTGTTCAGGGATGTCTGCCTTTAGAGCTAGCCATGTGCTTAAAATCATTCCAGTGGTCATTTTTATCTCTCATAGCTTCCAACCATTGAAAGGTGAGTGGGACAAAAATTATATAAAAATGTCACTTTGTATTTCTAATCATAGTTACCTTTAAGAACAGAATACTAGGCCGGGCGCGGTGGCTCACGCCTGTAATCTTAACACTCTGGGAGGCCGAGGTGGGAGGATTGCTTGAGCTCAGGAGTTCGAGACCAGCCTGAGCAAGAGCAAGACCCTGTCTCTACTGAAAAATAGAAATGATCTGGACAAGTAAAAAAAAATATATATATATATATAAAAAGTTAGCCGGGCATGGTGGCACATGCCTGTAGTCCCAGCTACTTGGGAGGCTGAGACAGAAGGATCGCTTGAGCCCAGGAGTTTGAGGTTGGTGTGAGCTAGGCTGACGCCATGGCACTCTAGCCTGGGCAACAGAGCAAGACTCTGTCCCAAAAAAAAAAAAAAAGAACAGAATACTAAACATAGGAAAATGGGCAGTACCTTCATTAAAAAAAGCAATGTGCTTACTAAGGAAAAGTTGGCATTGCTAGTTCTAATGAAATTAGATTGCTTTAGAATAGAAAACTAAGAAATCTTGAGTAATTTAAATTTTCAAGTCAATCTTCCATGGATCTGGTGAGCCTTTGTGTAAAATCTGTATAATTAGCTTTGACCTATTTTAATGGCTTACCTTTCTGATTGTTGTCTTGGAAAAGCTATTGTTTCTGCATATCGTATTTCTCAGCTTTTCACACCTACCTTTTTGTTTTGTATTTGAAAGACGAGCATCTGCTTCCTAAACTGCTCCCTTTTTAGCACTGTGTCTGTCTTGCCAGCAGCTCCTTTATGGCATCGCAGTGACTGGAAGCAGGAAAAATAGCCACGGACGGCAAACTCCGTACCCTGTGGACATTTTTAGCAATTTCAGTGAAGAGAGCTGAGTTTAAAAATAGACTTTCGCTTTACTAGTTGACATTTCTTGAGGCTTCCCGTGGACTCTCAGTGCATCTCAAGCCTGGACTTCATTATTTTCAGTTCCGTACGGAGCCTGGTAGGGCGTGCTGGTGTGCCCCTGCCAGCTCAGATGTGTGGGATGCTGATCGGGCTCCACTTTCTTACATCTTAGAATCCAGGGGATAATGCAGATATTTTTATCTTCATAAAGTTGACTTGTCACTCCTTAACATCCTTAAAATACCCTTGAACGGGTTGCAAAATCTGATCAAGTTTGCCGTTTCTTAGACGTGCCTGGCATTCTTCTGAGGAGCCTTTTCTTCCCTTAGGATTAACAGCTTGGAGAGGATATTTCCTTGAAGGTTTCCGAAATGCTGCAGTTGGAGAAGTGATCGGAAGACTTTGGAATATGAGATCTAGCTCAGCCTCAGAACGGCCAGGATTCACGTTCTTTTTGGTCTGTTGCTTTCAGAGTAGTGTGACAAGTGCCAGCAAAGCATCCACTTACTTGAATTTTACTAGAGGAAACCTTTGGCTGGAACTTGCGTTATCTTGTCAAGCAGAATAGCATCCTCCTATGTTTAGTGCTGGCTGAAAAAATCGTAGATAGCATCAACAAATCTATAAAGAATTACGTTTCAGAACACTTGTGAAGCTCTGTGGGCACGGCTCCCACCCTCTCGGAGTCCACAGGAGCTGGGGGTCAGCCCTGGGGGGCCGCTGGGCAGCTCAGACCTGGGCGCTGAGGGTGGAAGGGAAGCCTCGGAGGGAGGTGGGCGGGACGTAGTGGCCTCTAGGTTCCCTTTTCCGCATTCACCTCATTACTGAAAGAGAATTGGTTCTTCCTCACAGTTGGACCTTCTTAAGAATCTTCCTCTTGCTTCGTGCTGTGCCATGCTCCCCCATGCTTAAGACAGCCCCAGGGCGATGCGTGGTGTCTGTGGTACCAGCTAACAGGAGATGTTGGTGCATGCGGTGGTTAGGAGTGCTGGCTCTCAAATCCGTGCCTGGGTGTGACTCCAGCTTGGCACTTTCTAGTCCTCTGGCCTTGGGTGAGTTCTCTCTCTGCTCTGGAAAATGATGGTGATAGCACCTACTTATAGGGATGATATGAAGACCAGAGAGAAGAATAAGGGTGCTAGCACTTAGAATCTGTTAGGGCTGCATTGATACAAATTCTTAACTGCTAAGTTTTTAGTAATTCTAGAACATTCTATTCCCAGACTGACCCGAGAGGTGTTTATTCATAGTAATCATTCAGTGAACATTTATTGAACGAGTGAGTAAACCCATTCCTTCTCAAACGATAGCAGTTTACCTTTCTTCAACACTCCTGTTCACGTTTGCCTTCCCACAACCCTATGATGTCTCCATTTTACAGATGGGGAAACCGAGGCCCAGGCTGCTAAGGTGACTGCCTGAAGCCACACACAGTAAGTAGCAGCGGGCGAGGGGGGGGATGTCCAGTGTGGTCCCTCTGCTGGGAAACGAGGCACAGAAACCACCCCTCTCTCCTCTCCCTGCTCCCCACCCCCACCCTTGCCCACCTCCACCCCAGTTTTAATACGTTCTCCTCCTCACTGCAAAGTCCGTGTATGTTCTTTGTAGAAAATCAAAAAGAAATCGGAAATCACTGCCAGTCCTCCAAGCTCTGCTTCCCCCTCCTTCACTGAGACGAGCACAGGGAAGATGGGGAGCTGTCACGTGGGCGAGGATCCTGCGAGCACCTTGATGCCCTAGCTGCCGAAACACAAAGAAATAGAAAGCATGGCGCGTGCATTTGAGGAACTTACAATGTGATTTAAGAAGTAAAAGGCATAATTGTAAGTGTAATATTAGATAGGAAATTTGTACAGATTTCTGGGCTTGGGGAGAAATTTCAGATTCATTGAGGTTCAGGCCCCAAAGCCTGCATTTTTAGCAGGTAAGATTCAGTCTACACTTCTAATAACCCTGATCTTTTACCGAAACTCATGTTTTTTTTTTTGTTTTTTGAGACAGAGTCTCACTGTGTCTGGCTAGAGTGAGTGCTGTGGCATCATCAGAGCTCACAGCAACCTCAAACTCCTGGCTCAAGCGATCCTCCTGCCTCAGCCTCCCGAGTAGCTGGGACTACAGGCATGCACCACCATGCCCGGCTAACTTTTTATATATATATATTTTTTCACTTGTCCAGATCATTTCTATTTTTCAGTAGAGACAGGGTCTTGCTCTTGCTCAGGCTGGTCTCAAACTCCTGAACTCAAACAATCCGCCCGCCTCGGCCTCCCAGAGTGCTAGCATTACAGGTGTGAGCCACCACGCCCGGCCCGAAACTCATGTTTTACTGTGAAGAATTTCAGATGTGCAGAGATGAAGCCATTTCAGCAAGGGACGGAAGATGTGGACCGGAAGGCTGGACCCTATGAAACTGCTACTTTGGTGGGTCAGAAACTGAAACAGCAGTTTCATACAGTCCAACCTAAGGGAATTCAGGCCTCTGGAATGAGCCCTCTGTCGCAGCAGGAAGCCACCTGATTTTTCTTCTCCCTTAACATCTGTTGCAGAAAGAGGGCACACGTGTGTTCTGCGGCAAGGAGAAGCAGGCAGATCCTGAACGGCTGCTGGCCCCAGCCCCAGGACGGCGGGAAAGGGAGTGTTCACGCTGCTTTTTGTCCCAAAGTGCCTTAGCTCAGGAATATCTAGTTATTTTCGCTTTAGTTTTTAAAAAGTTTAATCTCGAATCTGTCATGACCTTCCCACTTCCAGGAGGTGGCTTAGTAGCAGGACCTCTCTGTACAGCTTGTCCGTCATGTCTGGAGGGCCCTGTCCCAGTCCCTATGTAGGACATGCCCCCCCAAGATGGGGTGTTGATCCCCGTTTCCTTGAAAATAGCTTATCTTTGTCATAAAGGTAATGGCTTATTGGATTTTCTTCATTGAAACAAAAAAAGGTATAAACTAAAACAAAATCACCTAAAATTCCCTGATTGGCTGAATATCATTCTAATCATCTCCTAGATGTTGGAATTCTTTGTTTTTGAATTCTGGAGTCTTAAATTTGTTTATAGAAATGTATTGTGAAACACTTCTATTTACAGGATGGTAATTCATTTTTTTCTGGATTATTTAAACACTTCAATTCCAGAACCATTAAGTTTCCCCATTATGTTAACGTCCTAAATTCTGTTTGTAGCCTCATCTCAGATATATTTGGCAGAGAGATTTTTTAAAAACTAAAATATGTATTGAAGTATTACAGGAATACCGAAAAGAGTACAAATTCCAAGTATGTAGCTCAGCAAACATCGCAGAGCGAGTAGGAGAACAGGCTCCTCCTGTAAGCACCGCGGAGTTCAAGAAATAGACGTTAGACACCCGTAGCACACAGGAGCCCTCGTGCCCACACCTTGCCTGGGCTCTGCCTGGCTTTGGAGCTTTCTGTAAGTGGAAGTGCACGGTTTGTACTGTAATGCGTGTGAGACCAATCCGTGTCGTCACGTATAACAGTTTTTCATCCGTCATTGTTGCATGTTATTTTGTTGTATCAGTGTACCCCAGTATTTGTACTGCTGGACATGTGTGTTCTTTCCAGATTCGGGTGATACAGGTGCTGTCGCAGCTAACATCTTGCATGTGCCTTTTCACAACTTACGCACACTTTTCTTTTAGGATTACACGCAGAAGTTGACTTGCCAGGGTGCGCGTGTTCACTTTTTAAGGTATGTTGCCGGTTTTTCAAAGCAATCGTAGCAGTCAAACCTCCCACCCACGATATCCAAGAGTTCCCGTTTCTCCATATCTTCACCACTTTTGTGTCAGTCTTTTTAATTTTAGACATTTTGGTGATAGGTAGCAATATCTTGGGATTGTTAGTCTAAATAAGAAAAGTCAAACAGTATTGCTTCTATACAATAACAGGAGGACATATCCATGACCGTGGGCTTGGCAAAGATGTTTAAACAGAATATTTAAAAACGGTAAGTTTTACTACATCAACATTAAGAACTTTTGTTCATTAAAAAACACAATTAGGGTGAAAAGGGAAATCACACAGTTGGAGATATTTGTAATACAATAATAAAACAAAAGACTTCTTTCCAACATATCCATCCAAATATACAAAAATTACACATCAAGTTTTTTTTTGTTTTTTTTTTTATTTCAGCATATTATGGGGGTACAGATGTTTAGGTTATGTATGTTGCCCTTGCCCCCCTCTCCCCCCCACATCAGGTTTTTTTAAAAAGTCAAGACAACCCAACCGATCAGGCACTTCCCGAAAGAAGTGACCAAAGACAGACGGACTGAGACCGTGACGGTCTGATTTGCAAGGGGAAGAAAGCTTATTAAGGAGCAGAATCCTCTGTGCACGGTGCAAGTGCCTTGAGTATCACGGGACAGTTTCAGATACGTGACTCGGGGTCGGGGTGCATCCATAGCAACAGTTCTCGGTTTGAGGATGTCCACTGTGGATTTCTTCTATGCCACGTTGCAGCTTCCGTCTGGGGACCCTTAAGAAAGGCTGCTGTAAGGCCGGGCGCGGTGGCTCACACCTGTAATCCTAGCACTCTGGGAGGCCGAGGCAGGTGGATTGCTCAAGGTCAGGAGTTCGAGACCAGCCTGAGCAAGAGCAAGACCCCGTCTCTACTAAAAATAGAAAGAAATGATCTGGACAACTAAAAATATATGTAGAAAAAATTAGCCGGGCGTGGTGGCACGTGCCTATAGTCCCAGCTACTCGGGAGGCTGAGGCAGGAGGATCGCTTGAGCCCAGGAGTTTGAGGTTGCTGTGAACTAGTCTGACGCCACGGCACTCTAGCCCGGGCAACAGAGCCAGACCCTGTCTTGGAAAAAAAAAAAAAAATTAGGCTGCTGTAGTCCCACGTTCAGTGTTGTCACCTGCTGCCTCTACCACCCTGGCCTCGTACCCGCTCCAGTGCTCAGAGCTAGACCCTCCCGAGGCTGATTGCTCTGTTAATGACCTACGAGGACTGGAGTTTACTCCGTGCCAGCCTTCGGAGAAGCTCAAAGCTCCCGCTGGTAAAACAGCTGCCCTGAGTCAACTAAGCTCTTTGCTAAATTACTGCTGCACTAAGAGGCAGTTTTCAAGACAGCGCACAGACAGCAGCCCGGGAGGAAGTCTGTTCAAACAGGTACTCCGAGATTGTCCAGAGGGGCGTGGTGTTCTCCATGATTCCGGGAACAGGGGTACCGTGGTGGGCAGGTGCGCCTGCACATACAGCCGCCCGCTGCACCATTCCATCTTCGCATCTGGGTGGAGGGAAACCGAGGCAGGACTGAGTCTGGGTGAGAGGAGCAGGCTGGAAGTAGAGAAAGGCCAGTGCATTTTGGTTGGGGACCCGTGGAGCAAAGCAGATGGGGAAATCTTCCCTGGTCTAATGGGAAGGTCGGGCACAGAAGTTCTGCGCCACCCTGCCAGGCCCCGCCTCAGCAGTGTCTACGGCAGGCCTACTCACTCTCCTCCCCTTATTCAGCCCTTTGGGACACTGTGTTGGGTAACAGAAGGCACTACAAAGAGTACCTGCACCCCTGAAAGATGGGAAGGAGGAATGAGATGCAGACTGGAAGGAGTTCACAGCAAGGGCCGCCCCCACGGTGAATGCCTCTGGCTTCAGGGAAGTGTCCTGGGGAGGACGGAAACCCCAGGCAGAGGAAGGCGGGGCTCCCGCCATGTGGTCAGGGTGGCAGGAAGTGACCAGCCCAGGTGTCTGGGCGAGGAAGCTCAGGTGGGAGAGGAGAGGCAGGCTGAGATGCCCTTCCTGCCCTGGCCCTGCCTCCGCATGGCCCCCTCTAACTCCACTCCCTCCTGTCCTTGGGGCCGCCTTGGGATGGGACAGCCCCGCAGCGTGTGCAGAACCAGCTGGGCCTTGGGGCGCAGCCCTGAGGGCCAGTCTACGGCCAGCACGTCTCTGCACCTGAGCATCGGAGCAGGCCGGTCCCCCGTGTTGCGCACAGAGGCAGTGTGGGTGCTGTGCACACAGGCTCTACCGAAGGGGGCACCTAGGAGGAGGAGTGTCCCTCTATACACACGGATTCCCCCGTCTCTGTGCCAGTGACGCAGGGCACGAGCAAACACAGGGTGTGAGCGCTCACCCCTCCTGCCCGCCCTCACCCCCCGCTCGGGTTTGTTCACTTCCCATGCTGCCCAGAATCCCTTGTGAAACCTCAGGGACAGTCCAGCTGAGTCACTGTGGGGTGGGGGACTTGTCAAAAATAGACCCCCAGCCATGCCCAAGACCCCCAGAAAAGACCTGGAAGTGTGCATCTAACCAGCTCCTAGCAGGCGATGCGGGGCAGCCTGCCAGCAGAAGCCCGGCTTCCTCTCTGTCTTGGAGTGGTTTGCTCGGGAGGTCAAGGGCCGATGGCTAAACCTGGAGCTTAGATTAAATCTTGTCATTTATTGTCCCCACTACAGAGAGCAAGGCCCCTGCAGTGCCCAGCCAGTTCAGCTGAGGCTCTGACAGTGGCTGCATCTTGGGGAAGGAGCTAAGGAGCTGCACAGGTGGCAGGTGAGCAGGTCCCAGGCCGGGCTCATTTCTCCCCATATGAGGGTGGCCCTCAGCCAGTCTCCCTCACTCAGAATTCACGACCCTGCCTCCCCCCGCCCCCCGCTGGGCCAGGAAAACTGTGCTTGCATGGTGACACGCTTAACTTTTATCATCCAGAGCTTGCTTCTCCCACCCCACGGGGCAGGCCTGCCCACACACCAGCCCAGGCTCCGTCTGGATATGCTCCCCTGAAACCGTGGGGTCCCCACCCTCCCAGCGTGCTGTAGCCTGAAGGTGCACACAGTCACCTGTTGACAAGCCGGGCTTGGGCTTGCCTGGGGCTCCTGGGACAGGGACCTGGACTTCTGGCTGAGGCCCGGGTGCTCTTGGACATGAGGATTGGAGAGACTGAGCCACAGACCGTCCAGATCGTTAGATAGTCCCCTCAGTCCTCACTGGTCCAGGTGACAGCCCACCCACACCCTTCGCTTCCCACCCTGAGCAGAGGGCGACGCGGGCAGCAGAGCTGGGCACTTCTTGGACGCTTTGTTGCTTTGTGACAACAGAGTTCTAAGAGGGCGAGTCCAGGAAGAGGGACAGCACCGCCACTCCCCTGCTGTCTGCATTCGCTCTGCGGCGCCGGAGCCGGGTTACCCTGGGAGCTCCGGCTCCTTTCCTTTAAAGCCGCTCTTCAGATTCATTGTTTAAATCTCGTCCTAGCAGCAGTCTGGGTGTCTGGCCAGGATGGCCCCAATGACCAAGCCAACCAGAGCTCCTGACCACGTGCCCAGGTAGCCTGGCAACTCTCTGCCCAAACTGCACCCACACAGTCCCCGTCCTACGGCCTGGGCCACCTGTCTGGCATCTCACATGCACTTACTGGAGCGCTGCTCCGACCCAGTGGTCCCCATGCCTGGTGGGGCCCACGGTCTTCTGAGGAGCTTTAGCGAAGTAAGGAGTCCGGCAGGCTTTGCTGCCACCCCCCTGCGCTGGCGACAGCACACAGGCTCGGCTCCCCAGGCCCGTGGCCTGCTTTGGAAACATCGTGCCAACTGACCAGCTCAGAAATGCCCAGTACGGTTCAGGACGGCCAGACAGGGGACCTATGTGTGGCTGTGAGAAATGCCTTACCCACTCAGGACAGGTCTAGACCCACCCAAGGTCTCCAGCAGGCAGGAGGTGCCGCAGGACAGCCCGAGTTTCCTGCATCCTCCCTCCCTCCCCCGCTCCTGCCTGCATGCGCCCTGACCAGAGCCTGTTGCCAGCTAGCAGCAGCTCCACGTCGGTAGGTTTTGTCTTTTCTTATCCGTGTCCCCTCCCTCCCTCTGACCCCTTCCTTCCCGTGTCCTCTGCTCCCCACCCCACCTGACCATTAAATGTTGGGGTTCCCAGTTGTACTCCCAGGTTCAGACCCCAGGGAAATGCAAACATCTGTCCACACAGAAACCCATACACGAATGTCCACAGCAGCACGGTCCACCATAGCCAGAAAGTGCAACCGCCAATGTCCGAGGACTGACAAGGGACCAACAGAACGTGCTGTCCACACAGCGGAGGACCACTGATCCGCACGACGGAATGAAATGCCGCCAAGGCTGCCGCGCGATGAGCCTGGAGAACAAGGTGCTCTGTGTTAGGCGATTCCATGTACAAACGAACTGTCCAGAAGGGGCAAATCTATCGAGACAAAGCGGATTGGAGGTTGCCAGGGGCTGAGGGATGAGGGGTTGGAGGACGAGGGCTGGAGGATGTCGGGTCCCTTTTGGGGGTGTTAGAAATAGTCTGGAGTTAATGGTGTTGGACGCACAACTCGGATCGTGCTGAAAGTTACTGTACACTTTAAAAGCAAATTTTATTGTATGTGAATTTCATCTTAATTTAAAAACAAAACAGTAGTGGAACATCAGGGAAGGAAGTCTGGGAACAGAGTGCAGAGAAAGGGGCCTACTGGGCTTTCTAGCTCCCCAGCGTGGGGTCACCGCCTGTCCGCCAGCTCCCCCTCCACCGTTGTCAGGCCCGTCCTGGTACTGAGGGGTGCGTTCTGCTTTTCTCCCTCAAAGAGCTGAGGCCACGGCAGCCGGTTCACACAGGGAGACTGGAAACCCTCCCTGCAAGGCTCTCGTGCTTGCAGGGATCTCAGCAGTCACCGAATCCAGCCTCTCTGGGAGATCGAGTCCATGACCAGCTGTGCCTCACCCCGCAAACTCAGGGGACTCACTGGGTCTTTGTGCAGCTCGGTGCTCCTACCGATGGCCAGAAATTTCCTGAACCTCCCATGCTGACCCTAGTATCACCCTAGAGTCCCCCAAGCTCCCCACACCTGCCTTCCCAGGGACCGACTTCCAGAAGGGGTCTCCTCTTCCTCTGTCGGGTTGGATTCCGCCACGTGGGCTCTGGTTGGTCCGTCCCTCTAACCTCGGGGCCAGACACTGGGGATGTGAATGAGGGATTAAAGCTTCTGAAAGCCACGGGGTGATCGCAAGGCCTGAGCTTAAGGGTAATTTTCCTTCTCTGCGAAGGTCAGGCATTTAGTCCAAATGGGCAGTCTGGAGAGAGTCGGCCCAAAAGGGACCGGGAGCAGCCACAGCCCAGATGGCCACCTCCAAGGAGCGAGCAACTGTCCCCAGCCCGAGCGAGGTCGCTGAGACACAAGGCAGCCACTGATCTACCCAGAGGTAGGAGGTGGGGTGGGTGGGAGCCCGGCAGGGGCTTCAGGCAGAGCTTGGAGGGAAGAGCGGCCTGGCCCCCGCCCACCCCCAGGGCCCGGGGGTCTGGGGAGGGGCCCCCTCCCTGCCTCACTGTTCCACTGCTCTCAAGTGTTTATTCCACCTTCCGTGCCCCGCCTGCAACTCTGCTCAGCGGCTTTTTTTAAATGTTACCTTTATTTTCTTATAGCAGAAATCACATATGCTCCGTGTGTATATGTGTGTGTGCATATGTGTGTGTGTGTGTGTGTGTGTGTGTGTGTGTGTGTGTTTCCAATGTAAAAACTACAAAAGTCTGTACTTGGAAAGTAGCAGCCGGGCTGCCGATGCCCCCCGCCCCTATCCCAGCCTGGCAGAGTGTGAATCATTCCAGTTGAAATTAAATGAGATATTGAAATTAAATGGCATGTAGAGAAGAAGGTTCATTTTCTTCTCACTGCTGGCTGGCAGTGCCCTGGAGGGAAGATAACGTTCATTTGTTGCACAGTTTGTTCGCTTGTGGAGGAGAACGTGCTGCCCAGGGGAGTTCCTGAGCATCCGGCTTATATCTTAGGAGCTGCAGGGGTGAAACCACCCTCCTCAGCTAGGCGGAGGACTTCTGGGGAAGTGAGCTCACTCTCATGGCTCCCAGGACAGACGCCCCCTTCCCTGTAGACACCCACCCTGTCAGATACTTGTGTGGCTGGGAGGCAGGAAGACGGCACTATGGGTTGTGAAGTCCTCGGCAGCCTTCAATGGGTGCATTGACCATGGCATGCCCTGGGGCACCCTCGAGCCAGAGGGCAGCATCTGGTTCCAGAGCGGCCTGTGCATGCGGGGGCAAGCCCAGCACCTCGGCCCAGCCGGGATCCATATACCTGCCTCGCCAGGGGTCAGCCCGGGCCCTGAGCACTGGTGGGCGATTTGGCACCTGTGGACTTTGAACAATAATTTTCAATCTCAGGAAAAGGCAGGAAAGCAGCACTGATGAAAGACAGTACACAGAAGGGAGTAAAAATGCCAGTTCCGAAGCTGGCTGGCTGAGCTCGAAGCCCGGCTCCGCCGCTTAGCTAGCTGGGAAGTGCCGGCGCACGCCCCTGCTCCGCGCCTCGGTGTCCTCGCCTGCACGGCGGGGGTGACTGACACTGCCTTGGTGTCTGGCACACGGGGAGCTCTCGGGAAACGTTCACGGCTGTCATTTGTAAGGGCTTCTATTTCCGGATGTTGGTCATAAAAAAAGACCCCGTTTTTGCCCCACATCCACCCGATGACATTGATGTCACTGTCCCAGCTTTTCACCTGTGGAAACTGAAGCTCAGAGAGGTTAGGTGACTTTCTCAAGGTTATTCACTAATTCAGGTTTTTGATTCAGAGGGGGTTTTCAGTTTTTACTGTGAAATATTTCAAATATAGAGAAGTATGAAGAAAACTTTAACAGTATCCAGGTACTTACCAAATGTGAGCCTTTTGCCACATCTGCTTAATTTTTCAAGAGATAAAAGGTTGTGATAAGACCCCCTTTGTCCTCCTCTCCAGTCCTGCCTTTCTCTCCCCCTTCCCAGAAGTGCCCACCCCCCTCCGCAGCCGGTGGAGTCCGTCTCCGGCAGTCCTGGGCGTCTTCACGTGGGTTGCAAACTGGTCGGTGTTTTCGGAACCCTCATGACCGCCGTCGCCTGTGTCATTCTGCTCTTCTGAGTGTCTCCCACGCGGATGCACATGGATCTAGCGCTGTCATTCTGGCTGCTGCATGGCCTTCTGTTGTGCGACTGGTCACGATAGTGTGCCGCAGATTCTGATGAACGCTTATTGCTAAGTTTGGACTTTCACAAGCAGTGCTGCTGGCCACACCCCCACGCCCACCTCTTGCTCACGTGCGCGAGCTTTGTAGGGAGATGGACCTTTAAGACGGTCCAAAGGGATGAGCCCTGCAGCGGTTACCGAGTGGCCCTCCTAGAACTGTGCCCACCTCCACCCGATGTGCAGAGCAGAAGAGGTCCAGCCCCTGTGGCCTCAGCCCTCTGGTCGGGACCAGCTCTTTAATTTTACTGGCAGCAGCATGCAGGGGGATCTCCTCGTGGTGAGCTCATTCTTCGCCGATCAGCACCTGTGGTTCACCAGGAGCCACGAATAGTCTCCAGGTGGCAAGGCAGAGAGGTGGCGATCCCCTCAGTGGAGGGCCCGGGTGCCACGGTGTTTCGTATCCCTCAATCTGCGCCGTCCAGTGTGGCAGCCACCAGCCACGGGTGCCGCGGAGCCCTTGAAACCCAGCTGGCCCCACTCAAGATATGCGTTAAAAGTAAAATACACACTAGCTTTTGAAAATCTAAGACAAAAAAAAAAGTAAACTATCTTAATAATGTTTATATTGATGACATATTGAAATAACTTTCAGATAAATTGGGCTAATTGTGAAAGATGTTATTACAGCAGATTTCTTCCGTTTTTTGCTTTTTTTAATGTGGCAACTGGGAAATTATAAATGGCACCGAGGCTCGAATTAGATGTCTGCTGGCCCTAGACCTCGCTGGCATGGCGCCTCTTGGCAGGCGCCCAGGGAGAGTTTGGCGAATGGGTAGAAAGATGGGCAGACAGATGAACGAGTGAATAAATGAATATGCAAATGATCGGAGAGAACAGAAGAACCACGGTGGCTCCAGGTGCCTGCCGGCCCCATCCTGGTGTTTTTACTGTGCTGAGCGGGGTCCCTTGAGGGCTCTGATGCCCCCCAACACACCCACCCAGGGGAAGCGAGTGAATGGGCCGCAGGTGCCTCCTCTGTGGAGAGCAGGCTGAGCGCTGCCAGCATCGCCCTGGGCAGGACCAGGGAAGCTGCCTTGTGGGATGGCTCAGGCCCCTCTGGGGTCTGGTGAGCACCCCAGAACCCCCCAGCTGCTCGCATTGTGTGGGACAGCACCCCCCCGCCCCGTGCTAGCTTGGTCTCCCATGCGCCATCCAAGGACCACAGGTGCTGGAACCACGCTGCAGTGGGTTGCCGGCCAGCCCTCTGCCTGCCCCAGAGGCCTCCCGGATGCAGAATGCCATGGCAGACCCCGGGCCAGCTTGGCCCCATGGCGCCTGCTTTGACACCTTGAGAAAGATAAACTTTGAAGCTGCCAGTCCAAGCGGCCTAGCCAGGTGGGCTTTAGCAAAAGAGCTCTAAGGCTTCTAACCCTGTGGCCTCGGCCTGCCGGGGAGTAGAAGAGGCAGCAGGCGGCATCGTCGTGGGGAGCCTGCTGGGCCCAGCCGCACTCCCGTCTTTGCAAAGATGTGCGCTGGAGAGCTTACCCGTTTGGAGTCTTTGGGAAAAATACATTTCATTTCGGTTTCGGGTGACTGACTCTCGCCTCTTTCTTAAACATGTTAGTAGATTGGGAGGAACATGCTTAACAGTGGCCTTTGTCCTATTCTTTATGACAAAAGCTGACTGTAGGTCAGCGGAGGCTGGACTGTGGAGCCACCGCGCCCTGGGTCACCACTGAGCGTGGAGGACCATGGGTCCCTCCACTGCTGTCCCCAGCGGCCACACTTTTTGGGTCTGGATGTTTCAGGGTTCTTCATTCTCTTTCTCCGGTACCGGCTCTTCCCGAGCCTCAGGGCAGCTGTGGCCAGCTCCTTACCTGGGATGGCTCTCCCCGTAGCCCACCCACACCACCTCCCCAGCCCTGTGCGAGAGCACCCGTTTCTGTTGGAAGCTTCCAGAGATGCTTTATGCATATAAAGAAATGCAGATCCGTGTTCTCCTTTTTTCATACAATGACTGACATTTTTGTGCTCTCCACTGTGCATTTTTTTACTTGGAGGCCTTTCCACATCAGGATGTAAAGAGCTTTGTCATTCTTTCTTTACGGCTGCAGAGCAATCTTTTGGTTTGGGGTGTGTTGCTTTTTCCCCTCAGTTCTAGAATTTTTTTTTTTCTTTTTGCGACAGAGTGTTGCTCTGTCACCCAGGCTGGAGTGCAGTGGCTCAATCATAGCTCATTGTAACCTCAAATACTTGGGCTCAAGCCATGCTCCCGCCTCAGCCTCCCAAATAGCTGGGACTTCAGGCTCCTGCCACCATGCCCGGCTAATGTTTCTTATTTTTTGTAGAGCTGGGGTCTCACTATGTTGCCCAGGCTGGTTTTGAACTCCTGGCCTCAAACAATCCTTCTAACTCGGCCTCCCAAAGTGCTGGGGTTACAGGTGTAAGCCACCACACCCTGCATTTCTGTCACGTGCTATTGGTTACCCGGCCTTGGTGCCAGCCGAGAGTTAAGGAGAGGGCAATAAACCCCAGCTCTCAGCAGCCATATTTAACCTACCATCGCACCCAGTTAAGTGATTGCTGAATACAGAGCCGAACTTCACAGACTCGGCGCAAATAAGGAGTTACCTGGTGGTGGGGGCCTAGGAGTTGTGGATAGAAAGACAGTCTCCCCCCAGCCCACTCCCCACCCTCCATGACACCCTGAGGAATGGTGCGGAGCCTCTCTGGGTCCCAATCACCCCAAAGTGGGGTGTGGCTGCGGGCGCTCCCTGGGCGCGGGAGGCTGTGTCGCGGTGGCAGGCAGGTCCACAGCCTCTCAGAGCCGCTTCTGCTCTGGGATGATCTGCAGCCCTGTGGCCCCTGCTGAGCCTTGGGCCTACCCACAAGTGTCTGTGGCAGCCACCCTGCGGCCAGTGCTGTCTGTCCTGTGTGGCCCCGCTTCCCTCCCTGTGCAGCCCCCACCCTTCTCGACATCCATGCTGGCACTTTATGGCAACTGGGAAGGGCCACAGACGATTGCGGCCAGGCAGCCAGGCCCAGCCCCCCATCCCCGTTTCTGGGCACGGCTTTCCCGCAGCTTCCCCAGGCAACCCGCTGGCGTGGCATTCGGGCAGATGGTTTCCTTTGGGAATGAGCCCTGGCATCTGCTTCCCTGGTCCCTGGGGACCTTCTGAGGCCTTGCAGTCCTCCACTCGCTCACGCAAACCTCCACTCCCTGGGCAAGCATTTGCTGCTGCCTGGCTGCGCCGGCTCTGCACCCGGCGCGGACGGTATGACGGCCGGAGGGAGGCTGGGCCCTGCCTTGCTCGTGAGGGGCAGGGTGTGGTCTGTCCCGCTTGGTCTCTGCTCTCAGAGCCTGGCGCCATGCCTGGCTTGCCACAGGGCTCAGCTAGCATGGGGAACTCTGGTGGAATCCTGCACAGGAAGCGGCTCTCTGAACCGCTAACCCCCAAGGGGAGAGGAAGGGAGAAAAGGCTCTAATTGCTCTTCTACTTCCTCCGCAGACCTGGGGTCTCCTGGGCTGGGAAGGAAGGGCGGGGCTCAGAGGGCTTTGGGGGCAGCTGTCAGGGCCCCACATCACAACCGCCGCCCCCACCGGGCCCTGCATCCAAAGAATCACAACATCCCAGCCGCCAGCATCTGCCTGTCCCTGAACTCCAGGTGATTCTGATCACAGGCTGGTGTGGGGCCACAGTGTGGCCTTGTCTGCAGGTCTGTGGGGTTCCAGGCAGCACCCCACATACCCCATCTGCTGTCGATCCTCCCTGCAGCTGTTTCCAGGGGGATGGGACAAGGTGCCACTGAGCCCGGCCCTCCTCCTCTGGCTCCAGGCACTGACCAGCCGCTCCCACTCCCCACCCCATCTCAAACCCAGTTCCCCAGGGCAGGCGCTCCACCCGGCTGCCAGGAAGACAGTGTCCAGGTGGGCTCTCTGACGTTCCATTCCTGGTTCTCGGTCATAGCAGACTGTTAACGTCACCTGCGAGCTTTCATAAAACACCCGTGCCCAGGCCCTACCTGGACCAGTTAAGTCAGAACCGCTGGGGCAAGGCCAGGGCCTGAGCGTTTGCCTCACTCATTTTTATGTATTTATTTGTAACTGGCCAGGTGATCCTGGCATGCCATCAGGGCTGGGAACCACTGGAGAATACTCAGGGGTTCTCAGCCCAGGGCCACTGTGCTCCGAGGGGACAGTTGGCACTGTCAAGAGATATGTTTTGGTCGTCACCACTTTGGAGGACGGTGCTACTGGTGTCTAATGGGTAGGAGAGCCAGGGAGGCTGCTCACACCCACAGTGCCCAGGACAGCCCCCAGCACAGAGAAGGATCCGGCCCAGACGTCCATAGTGTCAAACCCACTGTTCTCCAGGGACAAAGGCGTCCTGGGCAGGAGGCAGATTAGCTGGACTCTTTCCGTTCCTCACCTCAGCCCCAGACAGTTGACATCATCTGCAGCCTCGTGTCATTAGGGTCCCCTCCCCCAGCACTAGAGTGGGGCCAAAGCCCCTGGGAACTAGAGGCTCCTATCTGTGTTGGGGACAGGGCAGCCCAGGGGTAGAGAGGAATGGAGTCAGAAAGCACCACTCCCTGGCTGAGTGACCTGTGCCCTCCCTAAGCCGTGGTCCCCACAACTGGGAGGGCTGTCATGAGCAGGCAGTGACCTTACGGCCACATGCACTGTTGGCACTGGGTTAGCACTAGTTGGAATGAATAAATGAAGCCGAGACTGGCTTATCTCAGCCAGCTCAGAGCTTCCCGGCCTACGGGAATGGCCTCAGCAAGAACAAGAATGCAGGTGGTGGCCCGTTGTCCCCAGGGGCTTCCCCATGCCCCCGCTGCCACCATTAGAGGAGACAGTTCTGAACAGCTCTGCTGAGGGCCCTGTGTCCCATTCTTCCTGGGAAATGGCTCCTGGGGACCCTCGGGGGGTGATGTAGTTGGTCAGGGACTCTCAGACTCCTGCAGGGCTGGAGCAGCAGGGAGCCCCTGGGAGAGGCAGGGACTGCTGCAGGTTATCTATCGATAGATATTGATCAAACATGTGCACAGTCCTGAAGGGAACCTGCCCCAGGCGCAGGGACCGTGGGGCTGGGAGGTGCCTGATGGAGGAGGCCAGGCTGTGCCATGGGGTCTCAGGACCGGAGGGCAGGCGCCCAGCCCAGCCTGGGTTCTTCATTCTTAGGCGCCTGGGTCTGTCACTCTGCCTCCCCACGCCTAGCACAGGCCTGGCACACAGTAGGGGCATAATGGTTTGCCCCATCAAATGCCCACATCCAGCCTGTGGAGCCCTCTCCCCCCACACCCCAGAGCCTCTTAGTGTAGGGACCAAGGCCTTTGGCCCCCAAAGGTTCACTGAAAATCACCGACGGGAGGCAGATTGATTCGTAGGAGAGAAGGCTCACAAATCTATGTAACACACAGGAGCCTTCACAGTGGAGATCTGCAGATGCAGGGGAAACTGTCCATTTGCGTGCTTAGGTTCAACAAAGAATGGACAGCCCTGTAGACATGTGATTGGACACAAAGGGTGTGACCTGATGCTGACAGGCTGCGTGGGGAGACCCACA
This sequence comes from Avahi laniger, assembly GCA_963575035.1. Taxonomy (NCBI): domain Eukaryota; kingdom Metazoa; phylum Chordata; class Mammalia; order Primates; family Indriidae; genus Avahi; species Avahi laniger. The sequence continues at coordinate 7,563 of CAUYSK010072169.1, read as the reverse complement.
GGGCCTGTCTAGATCCTTCCTCGCGGGTGTGGGCAGGGCCCTCTCTGCAGTGCGGGTCTCAGGTCTACAGTCAAACAAGGCGGGTCAGATAATTACTTTATGGCCAGTTTGTAAATGGAATGATTTCGGCTTTTATGTTTGGCTTTTAGGAAAAGGCGTTCTGGCTTTGAGGACCCCCCTCGGGGAGGAGAGAGTCTCCTTACTATGCCAGCCTCTGGGAGAACGGACTGAGAGGCAGACAGGAAGTCGGAGAAAAACTTTCGCGTCTGAGACTACTTCTGAGGCCTTCATTTGGGGTACTGTTTTCTGAGCCCCAACACTAGCCGCTCCCCAGGGACGTGCCCTCAGCAGGGAGCCATGCACACAGGCCAAGCCATGGGGCACAGCTTCGGCAACAGCTTGGGTGGGCACAGGGCAGCTGCAGGTCCCATCTTGCCGCTGAGGGGGGCACAGGTGCAAGGAATGTCCATGGGGGGTGGTGCAGGGACATGATACATTTCCTGCCTGTCACTCCAGACTCCGTACGCTCAGGGAACCCAGAGTACCGAGGCAAGAACACACGGCTGGAACGCTGACTCCATTTCCTGCCACTCTTGGCTGCATTCACCACAGTAATGTCACTTTCCTGCTCTGTGACTCAGTTTCCCCTCCTAAGCCTACAGAATCACACAGAGCACAGGGTGTGGAGACCTTGGGCTTGTAGGATGGGGCTGGCACCACAGGCTTGTGACAGTGACATGGGACCATGGGGTGGGGGTTGTTTTCGTTCCCCTGTCCAGCTAGGCAGGTGTCTGCAGAGGCCTTCCCCTGGGGAGGGTGGAGGGGCTGCCTCCTAAGAAGCCCGCTCGGATAAGAGGTGTCCGCACTCACACTGTGGGGCACTGGGCACTGCTCCAGGCTGCTCATTGACAAGGTCATCATCAAAAACCTGAAGCCAGCCTAAGGGGGCAGGAGGAAGCCCCGCCCCCTTCGGCCACACCTCAAGAAGTGGGGTGCAAAGGCATGTGTGGACAACCAAAGCGCCAGACCCCAACACTGAGAAGCTGCTCACCGATCACAGCGGTCTTCTGAACCCCCACAGTTGGAGCCGGGGGTTGGGGGGGCCCTGCACCAAAGAGGGGGTGCTGGATGCTGGGGATGGCGACTTGGTGGAGCCTCCCTCTCCTCGCCCCCCCCCTCGGCATCCCGGCATCGGGGACCCAGGCGACCCTTTCCACCACTCAGGGCGGGGGCGCACGGCCGCAGGGAGTCTGGCAACCAGCCCCGGGGAGGGGTGCGCGGTGGGAAGCCCGCGAGGCAGCGACCCAAACTTTCCCCGGGCCCCCCAGGGCCTGGCGAGAGGAAACGGGCGGGCAGGTGGAGCCGGGCGGGCGCCAGGCGGGTCCTGGCGCGTTCCCCGGGAAGCGGCGGGCGGGCCGCTCCGCCCCGCGCCCGGCCCTGCAATCCGGCGCCCGTGGCGGGCGTGCCGTCAGCGCCGCCTCCAGGAGCCGGGCGGGGGCCGCGGGAGGCGGCGGCGGCCGGAGCGCCGGCCGGGCCATGACCCCTGCCGCTCTCTCTCGCAGACTCGTCGCTGCGGCCCCCGGATCCCGGTCCCCGCTGCCGCCGCCAGCGCCGGGGCGGGCCCCGTGCGCCCCGGGCGCGGCTCAGCAGTGAGCCGCCAGCACGCGGTGAGTTCCTGGGGCGCGCGCGGGGCAGGGGCGAGGCGGGAAGGGCGGGGGGCGACGGGGGCCCCTCCGGCCGGGGCGTCCCCCGAACTTCTTGCGGACTTTGCTGCGGACGCGCGGGCTTCGGGAGAGTCGGGCCCCTCGGGCGGCGACGCCACTTACGCGGGGCGGCGGGGGCGTGTCCCGCGTGGACGCCTCTGGCCCCCACCCCCGCCCAACTCCGCGCGGTCACGAGCCCCGCGTTAACGGCCGGGAGAGCCGCCGCAGCTGGAGAGGAGCCCGGCTGGGGGCGGGGGCAGGCGGCCTCCCGAGGAGCCATTTCCCCTCTATCGAGTATTTCGGAATCTATTATTTATGAGCCGCCTCACTTAGGGGCCCCCTTCGCTCCCAGGGCATCAAAGCAGGTTTGCAACCGCAAAGGGCGACCAGTGTGGACGCGCGCGCGCCTTCTCCCGGTGGGAGCCGGGCGGAGCGGGGAAGGCGCTCGGTGAAAAGGGGGACCCGGGACCCGGCGTGGGGTGGGCGCGGCTGGGACTCTGCTTGGAGGAAAGTCTGTGCGGGCCGAGCAGCCCTGGAGTCCCGGGAGAGGCAGCAAAAGGGCTTGAAAGGCAGCGAGGCGGGGTGGCAGAGACGCCTCAACGTACAGATGGGGAAACTGAGGCTCGGAGGCGCACCCTGAGCCTCAGGGTCTGGCTGCTCCTGCCCACCCCCTCACCTGTGCAGGCCACAGCCACGTCGGGTTCCATGTCCCCACCCTGGTCCTCCGTCCCCTGGCTGGGAGGGAGGCTGTGTATTTATGGAAAGACTTAATCCCTCCACCAGCCCCAAGGAGGCCGAAAGCCACGCCACCTAATCTCCGCTCCTGCCAGCGCCTTCCCCGGCGGGCGGGGCGCGCCTGTGCGCAGGGAGAGAGTAGCTTCCCAGCAGGTTTAGGTCACCTCTGGAGACTTGAGATGGGACATGCCCCTCCGTGGACACTGCAAAAGGGAATGGTGACATCTTTAATGCTTAAGGAGCGCCCATCGTGGGCCACACCCTGCATTTTCTGTTTCCATCCTCATACCAATCCTCTGACCAAATACTGTCCTTGTCCCCATTTCAAAGATGAGGACACATAGGCTGCTGTAGGCAAAGTGACTGATCCGTGGTGATGTGGTTGGTAAATGGCAAGGCCAGGCCGGGACCCCTGGCTGGCAGCGAATCGCTCTTGCCCATGGCAGGAGCCAGGCCAGGCCTGGGGGACACTAAATGTAACCGCTGCACTCCCCGGTGCCAGATTAACCGGGGCTGATACTCACACAGCAGTGGGCACTCATAGGAAGTGTACACCAGATCCCCAAAGCAGACTTCCTGTCCCCAAGGCCCCCCAGCAGCCCCCTTGTGTTCGGGCCAGCCATGGGCTCCCTGTGGGTAACCATGAACCCTACTTCTAACAGCACACCCTTTGTTTTTTAATAAGTGTTTTTACTGACATAGAACGTATAGAAAAGGGCACGCATCCCAAGTGCGGAGCTCCGTCTCACAGTGGCCCAGAGCGGGCACTGGGCAAGTATTTTGCCCAGTGTCACGCAGCCAGGCTGTGGGAGGCCCAGCGGTGGGGACTTCAGTGGATGCCCTGCCCCGCCCCATCCTCTTTCACTTCCTGGGGGCCAGGCAGCCATCCCTGCCTCCCCAGAGGAGCCCACAGCCTCCGGCCGGTCCCTGAGCTAAAGCGGAGGCGGCCGCTCCCTTTGCACCCTGTGGCCCAGGATGGAGGTTTGCAGCCTCCATTCCCAACACAGTCCCTTTGGCTGGAATCGCAGGAATTCTAATCCTGCAAAAAGAAAGTGCTTTTTCTAAAGAAGGAATAAAACCAAGATGCACCATGTGCGTGCCGGTGCTGTGCCGGGAGCCTGTCTAGCCGGCACTGTCTTCCTGTGGTCGCAGTGGGGAAGCGTCCCAGGGAGCCAAGGGGCTTGCCACCAGTGAGTTCTGTCTGTCCACCCACCTGGGCAAACCGTCACATTCCTCAGCTGTGACGCTTCACCCCTGCCCTTTCCTGGGTTCTTTAAAGGACGTCTTTGTTAAGGAGGTAGAGCGAGGTGCCCTGGTGACTCAGGGTCTCCATGGCGTTGTTCTGATTTCATCTGGGAGGTGTCTCTGCAGAGACCAAGGCCGGGCTTGCCTCCTAACCGGACTCCGCAGTCACCCACTTTCCCCCTCTGGTTCTTCAGGTCCTCTCTGGGGCTCCCAGCTGTTAGAAATCAGGCGGCATCTGCACAGGGTAGCCAGATTCAGCCAATAAAAATAAGGATGCCCTGCTAAGTTTGATTGCAAATCAACAACGAGTGTGTCCCCTGCAATAACTGGGCGTCCTGTGTTTTACCGGGGAACCCGGTCTCTCCAGGAAGGGTCTGTCTCACACCCTGGAACTGACCCAGCACGAGCCACAGAGGCAGTAACTGAAGGCTACTCAATTTACAGATGGGGAAACTGAGGCTCATTAAAGCAAACACTGGAGCCAGGATTCTAACAGCAGGGTCACTCTGGCCAGGGGAAGGCTCTGTGCCTCTGACAAGCAGTACCGCATCTTAGTTACTTTTTACTTTGTGCTAAGAACACGTTGTTTCACTTTTCTGTTTGTGCTGAAAACCCGCAGAGGGCGAGCTGGCGAGCAGTCACTACTACGGGCTGGTGATCTGTGGTTCCTGGCCTCAGGGCTGCTGTAAAAACAATCACAGCCCACTTGGGAATGCATCCTGTCCCCTGGAGATACCCATGGTCTTAGAGAAGCTGTGTGGTGTGGGAAGTCGCTGATGCCTTCCTCACCACCCCACAGAAGAGGATGGGCCCTTGTGGGAGGAATTACGTTTCTATGATCGCCCGTCCCTGTCACCAGAGAGGATCCCGTGGCCATTTGGTGATAGGGAGATTTTTATGCCTGGGTGCAAGAAAGAACCTGTTCTACTTCAAGCTGTCTTGCAAATAATTTGCAATCTGATATTTCTAAGGGAACATAAACAGAACCCGATTCAACATGAAAGGGAAGTTTTTCCCACCGCGTAAATGTGTGAAAAAGAGAGAACATTTATACCTAAACTAGCAGTTCTCATGGGCCCAACTGCCCCCACACGCTGATGACGACGACGAAGATGAAGATGGTGACAGCAACGTTGGCAATGATGATGACAACAGTGGTGATGATGAAGGTGGTGGGAACAGCTCTGTCCTGGAGGCTGGTGCGTGACGCCTGTTTGACCGAGGAAGACACTGAGCCTGGGGACAGAGCCCCTGAACCTCGGACCAGAGCAGTAGATGACTTGTGACGCAGCTCCCCAGACTCCCAGTTCTGCCTCGTCCTCGCGGCACTCCTGAGCCCGCCGCCTTCATTCTGTCCCCACCGGGAGACAGCAGCGTGACGATGATGGCGATGGGAGGACCTGGGCTTGTGGGGATGAGAAAGCTCAGTCTGTGAGGACCCTCCACGCGGGAGCTTTAGCAGCCTGAGCTAGCACTGCCGTGCTCCGTTTGCTGCCACCTGACTCCAGGCGGTGCCACGCCTGGTTTCCCCCTCCTCTTGGTTGCTTCCTTCCCCTCCCTTCCTTTCCGCCCCCGAGTGTTTTGACATAGGTCATTTTCAAGTTGCAGGATGGCTGTTGGGACAAAACTCTTCAATTCAGAACACCTCTACCGGAAGACGGTGCTGCCAGCACAGCATGACAGCCTTCGCTCGGCCAGAGCCCAGGAACATCTCCATCAAATCACGGACCTTGTCGCCAGGAAAACGGATCTGACCACGCTGCGCCCGTGGCGGGGCGCGCTGAGCTCAGGGGCGTGTCAACTCCTGCTGACCCGCCCTGTTGCTTCTGGACAATGCTTTCCCTTCCTTTTTTTAACTTCTTTTCTTGAAGCGGTTTCAAGCTTAAAGGAGAGTTGCAAGCATACGCCGTACTCCCTGTCTATCCTTCATCAAAGATGAACACCCAGCTGCATCTGGCTCATCGGCGCTCTGTCCCTGTGCGTGCGCGTGCATGGCGCCATCTTCCTGCCGAACCATTTGAGTAACGTGCAGAATGATGACCCTTGACCCCAGACATGTCCGTATGTATTTCCTAAGAGGAAGGACCATTTCTTACAAAACACAGTAAAATAATGAAAATCAGAAAAATCAATATCAACCCCATACTGTCACCTAAGATATTGTTTTTCTTTTGACCATTTTATTGCTTTTTTTTTTTTTTTGAGACAGAGTCTCACTCTATCACCCCAGCTAGAGTGCCATGGCATCATCTGTAGCTCACAGCAACCTCAGACTCCTGGGCTCAAGCGATCCTCCTGCCTTGGCCTCCCTGAGTGCTGGGACTACAGGCATGCGCCACCGCACCAGGCCCGTTCCATTACTTTTCAAACACACAAGCATTCGGTGAACTCCCATCTCCCAGTTTCAACAGTAAACAACATTCCAGGGCTCCTGTTTTATCTCCTCCCTGGGCCAGGCACCACTTTCTGATGTTGTTTTACTGGAATATTTTACAGCAAATTCCAGACATCATTTTATCTGTAAGGACTTCAGCGCAGATCACAGGTTTTCAAACCCTGGGTTGAGATGTATCATGAAATCTACTGGGCGGGTTGTGATCAACGATTAAGGACAAAACAGACGAGAAGAGACTATAGAATCTGAGTGCGTTGTGCAAAGTGAGGTGGGCGTGAAGTGTCTTTCTGGCGGGTCGCAGCTCAAGGAGGTTTGGGAAGCACAGACACCGGAGGTGGCTTGTTTGTGATGAGCCAGACCTCAGAGCGGCAGGACCCCTTGGCAGGGCTAGGCACAGGAGAGCCAGCGTGGGCAGGGCTGGGAGAGAGATGGAGGCTGGGTCTGCTCCACCCACTCCTACCCCCAGAAGCGGTGTCTTCCTGGCATTCCAGAACATTCTAGGTCTGCCTGGCTGAATGTGTGGGCTCCAGAGTCCAAAGTTCTGGATTTGAATTCCTGCTCTGCCTCTGGCTACCTATTTGATCTTGTGCGCACTAACTAACTACTCTGTGCCTCGGTTTCCCATCTATGAAGTGGGGATAGGAATGATCCCAACTTCACGAGGTGGTCGCGAGGATTTGCTAACCACGAGTGCACGTCAGGGGCTCTGAACAGTGCTGGGCACGCAGTGTGTGCTCCAGAAATGTGCCCGTTGCTCGGCAGGCCTGGGCTTGGGCTCTCTCCCCACCCCTCCCAGCTCCTCCCCTTCCTCCCCTAGAGAGCTCTTTAAAAATCCCAGCACTGGGCCACACCCTAGACGAATTATCTTGGAATCTCTGGGGGTGGGACCCAGGCAGCAGTGTTTTTAAAAGCTCCTGGGTGATCCTCACGTGTGGGTGGCCATGTGGGGTGGCTTTGTGCATGTGGGGTGGCGGCGCTATAGGGAGGCGGCGGTTGCAGTCGGCAGGGCCAGGGCAGGGCCTGACACTCTGTACCCCACAAGCTTCCGAAGACCAGGCTGGGAGTAGCGAGGCCCAGCTGGAACCCCTGCCTCCCTTCCCTCCACCGCTGTCGTGATAATAGCAGCAGCCAGCATTTCCTGGACTTCTGCTCTGAGCCTCACTGCTCCCCAGCGAGACAGCTGTGTGTCATCCCTGTTTTAGGATGAGGACAGTGAGGTCTTGGGAGTTGCAGAACCTGCCACAGACACATAGCTGGGCAGCTCCAGGGCCTGCTCTGAGTTGGAACCAGCTGGCCTGCGTCTGTCCCCATCAGTACCTGCTCCTTCCCCTCCTCCCCCATAGGTCCCCATCTGCACCCTAGTGGATGTCTCCCATCACCTCCTACCTGCTCCACCTAGACTTCAGCATTTTCTCTCTCTACACCCTCCCTGACCTGCCATCCTCAATGTTCAGCTCCACAGTGTGTGGCCCAGAGCGAGCTTCT
>CAUYSK010072167.1:0-16405 GCA_963575035.1 Avahi laniger | reverse complement strand
GATATACGTGATCTGAAAGCTTGACTTGAGTTTCAACCCTGTCCTAGAGGTCCTCACTGGCCAACCCTCCACCCAACGACCCACAAAAAATCTTCCCTCAACTCCAACAGCCCTGATAGTTTTATACACAGCCATAACATTTTGGCAACATTTTCTTTCCTTTTTTTAAAGAGATGGTGTCTTGATCTGTGCCCGGGCTGTAGTACAGTGGCGAGATCATAACTCACTGCAGCATCAAACTCCTGGGCCCAGAGATCCTCCTGCCCACTGACTAGCTGGGACTACAGGCGTGTGTCCTGGTAACACTTTCTTATTCAGTGATCTCCAAACACTTTTTGAAAAATGAGGCTAAATTGCTGGCCATCGTGGCACGTGCTTGTCATCCCAGCTACTCTGGAGGGTGAGATGGGAGGATCGCTTGCGCCCAGGAGTTCAAGGCCACAGTGAGCTAAGACGATGCCACTGTGCTCTAGCCTGGGCTATTATTAAAATTGATTCCACCTGTTTCCTTTTAGTTTTCTCCACGTGGCAACTAGAAAATGTCAACTTACATATATGATTTGCATGATATTTCTATTAGAGAGTGCGGGTTTAGGCGTGTAATGACAGCAGGGTGGAATGTGGAAGTTACAATGTGACACAGAGCTGGGGTGTCGTCCTCAAGTGAAGGGGTGTGTGCCCCGAGCCCAACAAAGCCCCCCTGTCCCATTGTGGGGTCAGACGGCCCCGCTCACCTGTTGTATAGCTGCTGGGAGCTGAATGTATAAAGCACATACAGGGTGTTCCCTGCCAGAAAGGCCAAGATCCACAAGATGACCAGCACTGACCTCTTCTCCTGGAGACAAAGCAAGAGATCTGTGATACCAAAGGTGCACACGGCAGAACCTTCCAGAATGTTCCCTTCCAGAATGCTCCCTGATGATTGGCAACGTTTCACTTTGTCAAAGTTTTGGAGGAAGCGGTGCTGAAGGTGAAGGGAAGGGCACTGGCATCTTCCCATCCCCCGGGGACCCAAGGGATGGTCACAGAGAAGGTGCCAGAAGAGTGGACGCCTGGCTGGAGAACTATCCGGAAAGGCTGGTGAGCACCATGGTTCGTAGCATAGACTCCAGAGCTGGATGGCCTGAGTTCAAATCCTTGGTCTGTTGTGTGGAGTTGTCCAACATCAGGCAAGTTCCTTAACCCTTTGCAATTCTCTTTCCTCATCTGTAAAATGGGTGTATCTTTGAATCTACCTTACAGAGGTGTGAGAATTAAAGCATATAAGATGCTGTTAGGAAGTGAGGCACAGAGAGGTTAAGTAACTCTTGTTCAAGGGCATGCGTTTTAAGCCTCCATGTCCTCGTTCGAAAATGGGGGTGGCATTAAAGGTTAAGTCAAATTTTTCAATGCAAACTTTCAGTCTGGTACGGGCCCACATTTCAGGCTTGACTAAGGGGTAGGACCTGGGTTATTAAGAGTTTAGGACTCTGAACAGTAGGTTCAGATCTAGAGGTTGGAAATTTCTGCTCTCACTTTTTCTAGCACGGACCTCTGGGTCACCGCCCTGGACTGACCGTTCCATGGAAGGTCACATTGATGGGATTAAACCCAAACTTGCACACACAGCTGTCAGAACCCTTCGCGGCCCAGCCCCCCTTCTCTTTCCTCAGCCTTGTTCCTCTTTGGTCCCCAGGAGGACAAACTGCAAACCCTCCTCCGTTTGCTGTTTCCCAGCAGCTTCCTGGCCCGACAGCGACCCTACGAAATGTCCGGAAGAGGCGCGGAGAAGGTCACGTTCGTGCCTGCGCACCCTGGGAGACACACGCAGAGCCCTCTGCTGTTGACTCTCAAAACCCCGTCTTGTCCTGGACCTGGAGCGGCCGCGTTGCTGGAATAAGATGAGGTCATAACTTTCCCGGTGTAACCTTCCCTGTGGTTTCGGTAAATGCTCAAGACACGCTGTCTCCAGACACAGCTCACGGCCCCACGCGCTGTTAACGACGCACGTTTTCAGAGAGTGGACGAAATAAATGCATCTCCATCCACCCATTATTCCAGGAGCGGTCAAGGTTAACGACGCTAGAAACCACCTCCAACCAACTGCTCTTATCAATGTGATTAATCCACTCGGCGGCCCTTTTACCCCAATAAATAATAGATCCCAGTTTAATTCTCTGCAAATCCAAACCAAAGGCGGAACACGAAGTGGGAATTAGCGGTGCCCCGAGAAGACGCAGTCTGAAGGACACAGGGGTAATAAACTGAGATTCCTAAGATTACCGAGGGTCACGCAGACCTGCCGTCACAGAAAATATGCGGACAGACAAAATGTCACCTGTGTCCTCACAGGGTTCAAGGGCCCCTGGAGGCCTGTCCATGGATCCAAATATTCTCTCAGCCCCAAAAATTCAAGTCAAGGCACCATCTGGATGCTGCTACATTTGAGACAGACCCAGCCTCCAAAGCCTCCCCTATGGTATTGAGTTAATAGCAGCAGAAAGGAGACTGTATGAAGACAACAAGCTGGGGGCAGTGGCTCACACTTATAATCCTAGCGTTTTGGGAGGCCAAGGTGGGAGGATCGCTTGAGGTCAGGAGTTTGAGAATAGCCTGGGCAACATAGCAGACCCCATCTCTACAAAAAACAGAAAAATTAGCTGGGTGTGGTGGCACGTGCCTGTAGTCTCAGCTAGTCAGAAGGCCGAAGCAGGAGGATCACTTGAGCCCAGGAGTCTGAGGTTGCAGTGAGCTATGATGACACCACCACACTCTAGCCTGGGTGACACAGCAAGATTCTGATTCAAAAAAAAAAAAAAAAAGATGAGACTAAGGGTCAAGAAGAACCTCTGGCTCCGTCCCAAATTCTGGACCTCCAGGAGCTCATGTGCAAATGAGACTGAGCTGCCTTCCATGCCACAGGGAGGCCCAAGTGCTTTTATGAAAGCAGATGATGCTACGGAAGGCTCAGAGGAGATGGTGACTGTAATGACATCACCCATGCAGTAGAAAGCAAAGGCTTTTAAAAAATTGCTTGATTAAATGTCTTCTATATGTCAAGCCCTGTGCTAAACACCTTCTACATTACTATCTCATTTAATCCTCTCGACAGGTCTGTGAGTTGACATGACTAGTCCCTTCTCCAGAGGTGGCATCTGAGGCTGAGATCACCAAGGTGACCTAATCGAGGCCCTGCAGGTGGGTGGGATTTGAACCTGGAATGAGCACAGGCTCTGGGCTTAACTGCCTGGGTTCAAATTCTGACGCCACCACTTGCACTGGCTGTTGTGACTTCAGGCAGGGAACTTAGTGTCTCTGAGCCACTCTTTCCTCCCTGGGAAAATGAGATAGTGATTTTGCCTCCCTCCCAGGTTGCTGGCATGAATCTGCTGAGATACGCGATGGGCTCAGCACGGTGCCAGGCCCACAGCCAGGGCTCTGCAGACACGGAGGACGTTCAGGGCACAGTGTGAAGCCGCATGTCCACCCAGCAGCCTTAAGCATGAGGGTGGGGTGGAAGTGAGCTAACGGGCTGAGTGTCAGGAGGTAAAGGGATTAGGCCGGGAGGCACGTGGAGGAGATGGGGGGAAGAAACGGGCCAGACTGCATGGACGGCAGGGGAGGAGAATGGAACATCCGCGGATCTGCCCAGGGGCGGCAGGCACAGGAATGGCCTCCCGGAGAAACCCACGCCCTCACCCCCGGAACCTGTGACCACGTTAGGTCGCACGGCAAAGGAGAATCCAGGGTGCGGGTGGAATTCGGACTGGAATCGGCTGACCCTGAGACGGGGCGATGCTCCTGGGTTATCCAGCTGGGACCCAGTGTCGTCACAGGGGACCCTAAAAGCGGGAGGCGGCGGCAGAAGAGGAGAGTACGGGGAGCCGTGTTGCGGGAGGGAGGTCGCAGAGACACGATGCTGCCGGTTGACGGAGAGGAAGCGGCCGTGAGCCCAAGAATGTGGGCGACCTCTAGACGCTGAAAAGGGCAAGGACAGAGACTCCCCTGGAGCCCCCGGCAGGAACACGGCCCTGTCCACAGCTTCATCTTAGCCCAGAGACACCCACCTCAGACTTCTGAGCCACAGAACTGCCACGTAACAAATGTGTGCTGTTTAAAGCCACTACGTTTGTGGGCATTTGTGGCAGCAGCCACAGGAGACCAGTCTGCCAGGCGACTCACCTTCAGAGAGACCTGTTCGCGGAGCGTGGAGTTGGCGTAGGCAAAGGTGCTGGCCATCCCGATGCACACGGCGATGCCTGCGGGACAGAGGAAGGCCTGACGTCAGTCACCCAACTAGACTCATCCGTCGGGCCCAGCCTAAGACCACGAGCAAGGCTGGAAAAAGACACATCCCTGGTCCCCTCAGAGCTGACGGGAGAGAGAGAAAAATCCCACTTCTAGGGGATTTGGACTGCCATGTAAATCTCTGTGAACCCTGAGCCCTTCTGACTTGGGGATAGGATTTAGGGCACTGTGGGGAGACTTGATAGCCCCGGGTTTGGAGCATGAGATGTACACTCTGGTAAGATTCAAAACTCAGCTCTGCCACCTCCTCTCTGTGTAGGCTTGGGTGAGTCACTGAACCTTGCTGAGCCTTAGTTTTCTCATCTGTAAAATGGACAGAACAATAACAGTACTTACCCATGGAAAGGTAATACTTATAGAACATAATCTCTAGCAGTTGGCAAATGGCACTTCTTATTATTTCTACTTTCAAAAAGAATCGGAGGCATCCATGGAAAAAGACTACGACAACATAAGGAATTAAAGTTTAATGTTAAAGGGGGAAAAAAAATCCCAGCTAAACAGGCAAACATGATCCAGGCAGATGGGAGAACAGAACTGAATTTTATTCCACAAGTCATTAAATTGCCACTATTTGCCAACCAACGATCTTGGAATTCTCCCTGAATAATGATTTTTAAGTCCTGTTTTTTGTTACTTGTAGACAGAATTCTGTTTTCACGTGATGTGCTTGAAGTTCACTTGCTCTTTCAATATATGTGTATTTCACGTGTTTTCCCAGATCTACTTTGTAAAAGATGTATTTTATGGAAAACATATAAAATAAGAACTAATAACCCCACGATCCTTTTTCTTCTAGTCTCGTCTTTGATTAGAAAAACAAAAAAAAAAAAAAACCCTGCGAACTTAAAACAAAAATGACCACACTGAAGAGTAAAGCTTAGCTGTGAATTTGCCAGAATTCAGGACAAACGGGACATGCTGGCTTCTACTTCTAGAAACAGAGAGGGAGGGGCTGATATGGTAGTCCCACAGCAAGGCAGGCAGAGTGATCTGAGTCGGCTGGAACTTGCCAGAGAGAAGAAAGTAAGAAATAAAGGCTGGGCTAATCTCCTCGAGATATTTTCTTACGGGAAGCAGTACGCCACCGAGGTAATTCTCACCATCATTCCTGCCGTAGGACTAAAACAATAGCTTGCAAGCCCTCCAGGGCACAGCAACACATTGCTAATAACAATAGTACTACTAATAACAGTATATCAGAGACCATAAATTGAATGTGAAGTCTGTGTCAAGTTCTAGGCCAAGCACTTTATCAATCGTTATCTTACTCCTCAATAGTAACAGCAATAGGTAGCATTTATTGAGCACTTGCTATATGCCAGGCTCTATGTTAAGTATTTGAATGTGTGTTAATAATGAATAGAATAAAAATGGCAACCTACGCTTGCACAGTGTTTTCTCTTGGCCGGGCCCAGTCCTAAGCGCTTTACACACAGTAACTCAAATGTAATGTCACTGTGATCCCATGAAGTATATACTATCATAACCCCCATCTGACAGATGCTGGAACTGAGGCACAGAGAGGTTAAATACTATATCCAGCATCACACAGCTAGGAAGGGACAGAGCTGGGGTTCAGACCCAAGCAGTCTGAGCTCTTAATTCTTATACATCAACCCACCAGCTGAGGAAGTTTCTTTCACAGCTACCACTGGACAGATGAGGAAACAAGCTCAGAGAAGTCAAGTGACTTGCCCAAAGTCACACAGCTTTAGTTGGCCAGGATTGGAATCCAGGTCCGATGCAGAATCCCATACTCTGAAGCCCTTTGCACCAGGACGGCCTCTGCTGCCTTCCCCTGGTGTTTCAGATGAGGACATCCCTGACCTCTGCCCCCCACATGCAGCAGGGGCCCAATGTGTGAAGCCCCAGGCTAGGACACCCGGTCCCCAGGGACTCACCGAGCTTGTGCTGGAAGCACACTTTGGCCAGGAGGATCAGGATGAAGGGGAGTCCCTTCTGGAGCCAGCAGATGACAGCCTTCAGCTCGGACAGGGCAGGGGCCGGCGTCCCTGGCGGGTCGTCGCCCGCTTCCTCTGCGTGGCCGCGGTGGTCGCCGCCCACGTGCTGCAGCAGGGAGCTCCCGCGGTGGGCGCCGTGGTGGAAGTGGTGGTGAGGCTGGCGGTGGTGGTAGGCGACCCCCTCGCCCCGGCCCGCGCCTTCCTCCCTGGACGCGGGCATCTGGATGAACAGGTCCCCGCCGCCGGCCGAGGACCCCAGCACCAGGCTGGACGGGAAGGAGCTGGCGGGAAGGCTGCCGGTTAGGCCGGAGAAGAGCGCGGGCGGGGACGCCGCTTCTGCCTTCAGACCCTCAAAGACGCCGCCTTCATCCACGCTCGTCTCGGAGCTGAGCGCCTGGCTGCGGTTTCTGGGTGACGCGGGAAGAGAAACCCACCAAGTCAGGTGGCTGCAAAGACAGGACCCCAGTGGAGGAGGAGGGACAAATAATGTCAATAATGTCATGGGCCCAACTGTTTTGTTCCCCAAACCCTAACCCCCAGGACCTCAGGACATGACCTTATCTAGCGATAGCGTCCCTAAAGGGCCCTAACCCGGTAGCAGTGGTGTCCTTATAACAAGAGATCAGGCCGCAGACAGGTACAGGGAGATCGTTAGAGACCAAGGAAGACGGCCACCTACAACCAGGCCCTCAAGGAACCAACCCTGCCGACACCTTGATCTTGGACTTCAGGCCTCCAGAACTTTAAGAAAGGAAATTTCTGCTGTTTAAGCCCCCGGGTCTGTGGTACCTTGTTACGGCAGCCCTAGCAAACTAATGCAAATAATAATAGCAACGGAGTCACAACCTTTACGGAAAACGTACTATGTGTCAGATACTTTTCAGAGTGCTTTATGTAGATTAACTCACCAACTCCTCTTATCGAGCTGGAATTAGGCCCTACTGATGTCTTTGCTTTACGGATAAAGAAACTGAGGCAGCAGAAAGTAACCTGTCCAGAGCTGCAGAGCTGGCAAGGGACGGAGCAGGGGAGATCTGAACCCAGGCAGACTAGCTCTAGAGCCGGCTTTCCTAACCGCTGTACTTCATTAAAAAGGGAGCATGGAATTCTGTAACCCACAATAACCTTGGAAACCCTAGGACCCCTGGCTCTGGAATCTCCAAGCTCAAGGACTCCCAGTTCCCCAGAGGGGCCAGCCTCGGTCACGGCTGGCATTTGGCGAGAAGGAGAAGCTACAGGAAGAAGACAGTCGAGAGGCCCACATTCAAGCCCCAATTCTGCCCTTTCTAGGGGCCTTCCACCCCTGCACTCAGTTTTCTCACCTGGAAAATGGGCGTAAGTACCATTCCTGCCTAGAATTCCTGGGGAGGGGGATCACAGTAAAATACCCTTTGCAATAACAGATGCTCGATACAGGGGAACTATTAGCTCTAGTTCGTATGGAAGACCTCCAGGGCCAAACTGCTTTTTTTAGTTCGAAGCAAGGATCTCTTGGGTTGCAATCAGGCAAAGGATTCTGTGGCTCTTTTGTGGCTACTGCTGGAGGAGCAGAGAGCCCAGAGTCACCCCTCTGGGAGCGGAGAGCCCAGAACTGGATGCAATTTGCCACAAACACCGTGACCCAGAGTTCCGAATGCCATCTTTCTTCTCTTGGGCTCATCCTCTTTTCAAATGGAATCACTACATGGAAACGCAGGCTACACCACAGATACAGGTGGAGCTGATCTGCTCAATGTGCACGTGTTGGGGAGGAGGAGGAGGAGGAAGGGCAAAGAGCTTTCCCTACTTCTGTCACCCTGCAGGTACCTCCACAGACCCCCAGGGGACTCCAGAGACATCATGTGCTTACTGAAAGCAAGGGCTGAGCTTCACTCACCCTGTGGACCCCACAACTCAGGGCACATAGTAGGTGCTCAATAAATGTATGCTACATATCATCTGGTCACAAAATGGCAGTAGGAGGGCGGCTTCCGGGGAGGTTTGACACTGCTTTCGCACTTGATCCCGTATAATCTATTATCTGCTTGGAGACCAGGAAATATTTTTGAAACATATACAGTCAGGCCTTCCTATTGGGACTCAACCAACCTTGGGTCCATGGATCAAAACCCCGATATGGAGGGCCGACCGTACTGGACATTTTATA
Source organism: Avahi laniger (assembly GCA_963575035.1). Classification (NCBI taxonomy): domain Eukaryota; kingdom Metazoa; phylum Chordata; class Mammalia; order Primates; family Indriidae; genus Avahi; species Avahi laniger. The sequence continues at coordinate 8,008 of CAUYSK010072167.1, read as the reverse complement.
TAAGAGACTGGAGCTTCTGCACATTTGGGTGTCCGAGCGTGGGGGCTCTAGAACCAATCCCCTGGGCACATGGCCATTATGTCACTTGCCCACTCAAAGCCCTCCAAGGGTTTCCCCATGTTGTACTCCTTCCAGCAGTCTCAGATAAACCCTACAGATGGGTACAATACCGTTCCCATCTTACTGATAAAGAAACTGAGGCCCAGAGATAAAATTGTCACATGCCCTGGATTATTTGGCCCCAAACCCCAGTCTCATCATGTGCCCTTTCTCACCACTCAAGGGGTTCTACCAAAGACTGCCACCGTCACCGTGGTGTCTGCACACCCCCGCCCCATCGCACCTACTCGACGGATGCTCGTCCACCAGATTCCAGCTACGATGGGTGCCGGACCCCACTAGAAACCCACTGAATCAAAACCTTTGTGGGTGGGCCCCAGCATCTCAAGCTCCCCAGCGTCCCCCAGTGATTCTAGCATGCAGTCGGCGCTGCAAACTCAAAGCTTTAGACTGGGCCCTGCTCCACGACGTCAAAGACCACGACTGCGTCTCCACACCCAGCAAGATGCACCAGGCACAAAGAACATGCCCCATAAATGGTGTTTGAAGGAATGAATGAACGAGCACACTAAGGGCTCTGAGAAAAAAATTGCAACTGAAAAAAACTAACTTTGTTTGAACCTGGTGTTTCTCAAACATAAAACTGAGCCCATGGAATTCTTTTCTCTATGGAACACCTGTGAAACCCAGCACGGGGACATGCTGGGCTGGAGAGGTCTCAGGGTTGGTGTCTCTGGCTTCCCAAACTGGATCTCGAGGTATGTTATAAACCTGGTGCAAGGGACTGAACTGAAGATGGCTACATCCCTTCCCACCATGCCCCCTCCCTGCTGGCTCCCAAAGCCCAGGAAATGTGTGGCCCTCCTCTCTTGGGCTCTGGATAATAATAGTGGTAATATTAATAATGACAACAACAACAAACACCATGGCTATGAACCTCAAGGGACCTTTCAGCTTTTTCTGCACTTCAAGAAGCTCAGCTCAGAAAGCAGGAGTCCTGGCAGCTGCCCACGTTGGCCCACGAGGAGGCCACTTTCTCTCTGCGGCTGCCCACGGGGCCCTAGAAAGCCCTCCTCTGCCCCTGGAGGTTTCCAGCACTCTGAGTTCACTGGGCCCAGGGGGCCTCCAGTACAACCAGTGAAGCCTCAACCCACCAAGGGGCTTTTTATAGCTGGCCTCCCTTCCCTAAGCCTCTCCCCTGCATCCAGCCGAGATTTCAGCCTAAACGGGAAAGGATATTCCTTAGAGGGACAGAGGCTGAGCTTCCAACTTAACTACTTAAGGGCTAGAGCTTAAGGCAACCCAGGAGGATTAGTGGATCTGCCCAGAGAGGAGGGGGCCAAAATGTGGTGCTCAAAGCACAGATGTTGGGGGATGAGAGGAAGGAAAAGTTCGGTGGCCTCCCCCTTGATGGTTGTGCTTGCTCAGAGGGCTCTGGGCTGGAGACTGTCTCAACCTGAGAACAGGGCCCCACGTGCATATTCTCCTGGATTTAAATAGATAGAAACTCTAGCTCGTGATTTAACTATGATTTTTTTAGATTCAGTACTTGCCTATTTGGCACCCATTAATCACATGGCCAAACTAGCTGTGCATATCTCCCCTGTAATCCAGGGCCCATAACCCCGACCACCTCCTCTATCTGATTTTCACACGTGCAGCCAATATTTCACCTGCCCTAAATCGCCCCAGGCCAGATATCAGACAGCTACAGACCACCCCGATACCCGAGAGCCCACTGACGTTGTTCAAATTAGCCAAGCCTAAGCTGTTCCCCTGGCCTGCCTTGTCTTCCCGAGGAAAACACAATAAAGCCTGTGGCCTGTGCTTTTTTGTGCTCCTTTCTGCCTCCTGGTCAATGCTAGTGTTTCCCCACATGGCCCTCCGTGGTGTGGTGTGTCTCCTCCTCTTGGGAAATGAAAGCAATAAAAATTGTCTTCCAATGTCATTGTTCCCTCTGTGGTGTTCCTCAGCGCTATGGTCTGAATGTTTGTGTCCCTACTCGTGGGAAGTATATGGCCCTTAGCTGAGCCACCTGTTGAAACCTAACCCCAGATGTGATGGTACTGGGAGGTGGGGCCTTAGGGGAGTCGTTAGGTCATGGAGGTGGAGCCCTCATGAATGGGATTAGTGTCCTTATAAAAGAGACGCCAGAGTGACCCCTCATCCTTTTACCATGCAAGGACACAGCAAGAAAACGGCCATCTGTGTACCTGAAAGTCAGCCTTTACCAGACACTGAACATGCTGGGGCCTTGACCTTGGTCTTCCCAGCCTCCGGAAGTGTACAAAATAAATGTTTGTTGTTTAAGCTACCCAGTCGATGGTATTTTTGTTAGCAGCCCAAACAGATTAAGACACCTCTATAACTTAAAATCCCACAGGTACAATCATTGCTACAACGAGTCGAGTGGCTCACCTGACACACAGACTTTGAGAATTACCATAAAAGAGCAAGCTATTATGCAATGAGTGTCAGCATAAGGACGTCACTGGGACTCTAACTCTGAGAGGTAGCTTTTATTTGTTCAGTCCTGGGTTACCCCTCACCACCCGAAGCCCAGAGCCCTCAGACAGAATAAAAGCAGGGCATGCCTACCTTTCAGGTGGAATGTTATCCGTGTTGCTGCTGTGGCGTCTCTGCATTTTCCTTAACACCTGAAACCCAACACAGGGGTGAGTCAGCATCTCCCGACACTCCCATTGCCTGTCAGATTTCCAAGGTAACTGTAAAATACTCCTCGTATCTTACATCCTTCGCACGCTCTGACATGCTCCAAGCCATGTTTCAATCTTTTGTTTCATTCAACCCTCAATTCAACATTCCATCCCAGGAGGAAACTTGTTATCAGCCCATTTCCCAGATGAGAAGGATGAGACCCAGAGGTGGAAGGAGGCCTTACGTGGGAGGACAAAGCCATGAATTGTGCAGCAAAGGGGTGTTGGATGAGGTGAAGTGAGCAGCAGACTGGCAGTTGGGAGGTATGGATTCTGCACTGATGCTGCCCCTAACTGGCTGTGTGACCCTAGACAAATTAGTAACCTCTCGGTGGCTTCAGATCCCCCATCTGTTACATGGGAGGGGGTGGAGTGGACAAACCCAAAGCTCCCTTCCAGCCCTCACAGTGAACAAACTGGTAATAAAGACGTGAATTCTCTCGCAGACATGTCACCTGATTCACTGTGAAGAGCCACATGGACTTCAGAACTCCATGTTGACAACGCCTGAGCTGGGCATTCGGGCTCCTGATGGGGATGTGACCGCTGGATCCCAGAGAGAGCAGGCCTCCCCCTCCTCTTCCTCTCCAGAGGGATGCACAGGTCAGGGGAGCTTCCCAGAGATTCCGAACCTGGATGGAGCAGAACACGTGGGTGAATAATCCATGGCATGTCTTGGATCTGACGGTAAGTCTTAGGACATCATTGGTAGCTATAAGCAGATGATGCCATCTGCTCAGTATCTCTGGGTAGCTTCTCATCGATCCCTCTTTGGGACCGTTAATGTATTTTGTCCTGTCGTCAAACTGAGTCCTAATTGGGGAACACAGAAAATGTGTTTCAGACCCTCCAGCAGCTTCCCATTGCAATCAGAATGAGACCCAAGCTCAGTCCACAGCCTACAGGTTCTCCCTGATGTAGCCTCACCTGTTTCCAACTTCATTTCCTTCCACTCTCCTTCTACCATGCCCCTCCACCCACCTGTACAGGTGTTTCTGTTCGTCTAATACGTCAGCTTGTACCTGCCTCAGGGCCTTTGTACTCTCTCTTTCCTCTCCCTGGAATGCTTTCTTCTCTGAAGGTTGCATAGTTAGCTCCCTAGGTCAAATGTCACGTCCTCCCAGAGGCCTTTTCTTCTCATTTTCCTGACCCTTCCCCCGCCATAACATTACCATGTTTTATATTCTTCATAGCACTTAACATCGATGGGTTTCCCAGTTATTATCTTCTAGATCCCTTGCTCCCTGCCCACCTTTCACCCTAGGAAAGAACTAAGGCCCATATGCTTTCCATGAATAGGTTTAGCCTCCACTCATATTTCCTTGTTTCAGAACCAGACATGATGTCTGACTCTTCGTTCAGGGCACTATAACTGGCTGTTGAATGACTCTCTAATCCCGACCAGCCTTCGTGAGGGGGCTACGTTGGTGTCACTCGGGCCACTGATTAGAAAGACGATCCATCCGTTAAGCCTCCTTCCTCTTTTGAAAAATAAGCTAAGAAATGGGTCAGCCGCTCCATCATCATACAGGAAGAAAAGCGCGTTACATAAACATTGTTCAAGAACTTGCAACCGCAGCTTAATGCCCCCTTCCACATCCCCCCATCACTTGCAAATCCTTGAGGAAAATAAAACACAGTATCCCAAAGTCTCCATCCACAAAGCTGATGCAGCCTCCTAAATCAAATGCTCAAGACTCTACTTTCGGATGCTTGCTTTCGAAGGGGCTTCACGTTCGCTGTTGGAAGCAGGCCCTACATAATCATTCCAATAGCGAATTCTAGAATAATCTGAATGAATGAATGCACCGCCTTTAATCCCCTGCGCCGTACGTCCCACTACCTCCCTACGACGGACCACACCGAGACTTTCCGCGGCTCGCGCTCTTCTGAGTTGCGCCCGGCGGCCGTTCCAGGACCGCGCCGGGATGCGCGCAGCTGAGCATCTTCTGCATCACTCGGACCGGACGCAGGTGCGCTCCGGACACAACGTCGCCCGCGCTTTCCATTCCCGCAGCCGACACCGCGCAAACGCCCTGAGACCGCAAGGGTAGGCGACTACATAGACTATGCTGGGAGTAAAAAAAAATCGCCTTCTCTTTTTTACCTGCCCAGACAATTCAGCAATCACAGCCGCATCGTTCACGTCCAGTCAAGCCAATCACTCGCGCAGCCCGGGAAGCACGTGACTTCCTTTGCTTCCGGCCTTTAGTAAGGTAGGTGCTCATCGTTGCCAGGCCCGGCGCTAGGACCCGGGAATAGCTACTCCCGCCGTACTCACAGGATTGCCCACCCCCTTTCTAGGATTTCAGCCAATAGAAAGCCCGCAGTTCCGCAGGGACCAATGGCGAAGAGATCTTGCGGGGCCAGCCGGTGACGTGCGAGCAGAGCGGAGGCGGACCGCGGAGTGGGGTCACGTGGTGCGGCGCGCGCCGGCGCAGGGTAGCTGCCTGGAGCTGACTGGGCCTCGGGGCCGGCGGGCCGCGGGGCCGGTGGCCGCCGCGAGGGATGGGGTTGCCGGGCGCGTAGGGGCCATGCCGCCCGGGCCCCGGGCCTACCGCGTTCCGCGCCCCGGCCGCCGCGCCCCACGTCCGCGCCGGGATGGTGAACCTGGCGGCCATGGTGTGGCGCCGGCTCCTACGGAAGAGGTGGGTGCTCGCCCTGGTCTTCGGGCTGTCGCTCGTCTACTTCCTCAGCAGCACCTTCAAGCAGGTCAGTGGCCGCTCGCCTGTTCTCCTTCCTTCCCTCCCCGCGTTGCCTCCGGCCGCCCGGCTTCTGCAGCGGCGCCGCCTGTGCGTCCGAGGGTCGGGAGGGGTGGGCATTCCTGTCCAGGTCTCGGGACCGGCGAGGGGTCCTGCCGGTGTCGCTGCTCCCTGGGGCGGGAAGGCGTCCCTAGGGCAGCGCAGAGTTGGGATCCGAACCTTGTGCCGCGGTCCCTCCAGCCATAGTTATTGCCTCTATTAGCGCCGCCGTGCTTTTCACCTGCCAGGTCCGGTGCTAACAGGGGGCGTGGATTTTCTCACTTCATCCTCGCGGCGGTCCTGGGAGAGGTGGGTGTCCCTGTATTGCATCGGGGGAGCCCAAGATTCGAAGAGGTCGAAACAGCTCGGCCAGGAGAGTGGCCAAGGCGCGAAGCCAGCGCTGGCGTGGTTGCCTTTCGTTTAATTTGGGGACTCTGTGGTCCTCCTGGGTGACTCAACAGGACCCACAGGGTTCTCTTTATGGGCATTACTTCGTTGAGTCGAATTTTCCTTTCATCTCCTCCCCACCCTCATCGCTTTTCTTCCACGTGAGAATTTTTGGGAGAAACGGCAGGGAGTTTTGGTGAGAAATGTTACCCAAACCGTTAATAAGCTTGTTTAGAAGTTCACCTAGGGCGCTTGGGTTTTTCCAAAGGGTAAGCATACCCCAGGGTGCACCCGGGCTAGCCCTGAGCTGTGCTGTTGTCCTGATGTAGTTATTAGTTATTAAAAGCTCCCTCTTCACTCACAAGGGTCAAGTTTGTAAATATATAAATGAATCAAGCACGAATAAAACTATATGATCACTCTAGTTGTAGCGGGTTGGCAGGGGAGCTATGAAAAAGATAGGGAGTTATATCCCACTTTCCGCCTTAGGCAGACAGAGAGGCCGAGTGTTGAAAGGCTCTTTCATTTGCCAGGATGTGTGGGTGGGTGATCATGTGAATTACCTGGCTTCTGACTTGTGTTTTCTGCCACATCACAGACACTTCCTTCCAGTCACATGTTGTCCCTCCCTTCTCTGTCTGGTGGAGCCCTGAATGGCGTTGTGCTCCGGGTCTCAGTCCTCTGCCTTCCTCTCTACTGGACCCGGAGATTTCTGGGGCCAGTGTTTAAATACCAGCTGTGTGCTGTTGATACCCCAGTCTAGGCCTGCCCAGAACCCCCCAAATTCATCTGATTGCCTACTCGATGTCTTTTCTCCCCCAATTTTTTTTTATTGTGGCAAAATACAACATAAAATTTACTATCTTAACCATTTTAAAGTGTGTAGTTAGATGGTATTAAATGCATTCATAACATTGTCAATCACCTCCGTCCATCTCCGTAACTCTTCATCTTATAAAAATTAAAACTTTATACTCATTAAACGTTATTCCTCATTCCTCCTTTCTCCCAGCCCCTGGCAATCACCGTTCTAGTTTCTGCTTGATGTTGGTTGTGTTCATGCTTGGCCAAAAGCAACTCTTGATTCTCCTCTACCAACACTTGTTCCTCCACTAGTCTTCCCAGGCTCACTAAGTGGCATTACTGTTCACCAGGTATTTCAGGCCACAGATACTTCATTCTTTTCATTCTCTCACTCCCTACATCTAAAACATTGGCTCTGCCTCCACAGCGTATCCTGAATCTATTCATTTGTCCGAGTTGTCACCGCTGCCATCCTAGGCCAAACATCTTTTGTCTGGACTATTACAGTAGCCCAGCAGCAGCCCTCTGCTTCGTTTCTTGTCTTTTGTTTGTTTGTTTTTTGAGATAGGGAGGGGCTCACTCTGTTGCCCAGGCTAGAGTGCAGTGTTGTCATCATAGCTCACAGCAACCTCAAACTTCTGGGCTCTAGCGATCCTCCTGCGTCAGCCTTCCAAGTAGCTGAGACTACAGGTGTGCGCCACCATGCCTGATTAACTTTTCTATTTTTTGTAGAGACAGAGTCTCGCTCTTGCTCAGACTGGCCTCGAACTCCTGGCCTCAAGTGATCTTCCGGCCTGGGCCTCCCAAAGTGCTAGGATTATAGGTGTGGGCCACCGCACCTAGCCCCTATCTTATTTTAATTCTGTATCCAGCAGTAGGGGTGATCATCTTTAAAAAGACAGGATCATGGTCTTTCCCCATGTGTAATTCTCAGATAGATCTCTAGATTCTGTTTCAAGATCTCCCCAGTGGTTAGTGTTTTTTTGTCATTTCAGGTCAGGCTAACTATTACTTCTTCAGGTCAAACTTTTAAATTTTTTTAAAAACTTTTTAACTGTTTCACACCCAGTTTAAAACACAAACACATTGTACAGCTGTACAAAAATATTTTTTATATCTGTATTCCATAAGCTTTTTTGTATTTAAAAAATTTTTTTTCTTTTTAAATTTTTTTGTTAAAAACTAAGACACAAACACTCACATTAGCCTAGGCCTCTACAGGGTTAGGATCATCAAGATACCACTAGATGACAGGAATTTTTCAGCTCTGTTATTATGTAACCATACAGGACCACTGTT